>CAJHQP010002605.1:0-82473 GCA_905132765.1 Moricandia arvensis
TTTACTGAAGAGTGGTCTGTTTGCCTCGCAAGAGAAAATTGTCGAGAAGATGAATGAGTGTCGATCGAGGGTGCAGCCTTAGTCTCGACCAACTGTGATGCCAGAATGCGGGCCAGATATATTTCAAGGCAGAATAAGCCCAGAAGCTACCAAAAATTACCAGAATATCGTTGGCCGACTAAAAATCATATTTATGTGTTTTCTAAGCCATTCTTGACAGCTACAATTAAAACACATTCTAAGATTTATTCTATTCATACTTCTTAGTTAGGAGAGAAGATGGGAATTCATTCAGAGTCTTCTCGGAACTCTTTTGGTTTTATTATTATTGCTTTCTATTTCATATCTTTTCATCTATGATTTATGTGACAAATATCATGTAAGAGTAGATCCACATGCTAGATCTAAGTTTTCTAGGGTTTTGGTGGATTATCCAAATAATAGAATTGTTAGGGTGTTTATTATATCCTTCATAGGACTGTTCTTATTGCTTGCTTGTAGAGTAATTAACTAAAAACCTGATCATAGGATAGTTAGGCGAACGCGAGAGCATGGTCTATTACCTGAACCGAATTCATGAGCTAGGTTGTTAGATACATGCAAGAGCTGGTTTAATTAATTTAGTGAACATATCAAATTAGGTCGTAATGCTTGACCTAAGCAACCATCGATTGATGCTAGTCCAATAGCATCTATAGACGGTCATTCCGAGTTAACATACGAAAGTTGGAACAAGAACTTAGTCACGCAGTGAGAGATGGTCATCTATTACATTAGATATTGCGTTCTAGAATTGATACCCTTAGCTTCTATCCTATATAGTCCACTTTCCCGAAACCCTAAGTCTAGCATCTATCCTTCCATCAAACAATAAACTCCTTGATTACTTGTTGTATTACTCTATATATTATCCGACCTAGCGTAGTCTGAAACTCAAGTCTATTATGTGAGATATCGAGTCTATGTGGATGCGATCCTTAAGTACTATAATTGATCTCCTACTTGAGAGAGTTGCTCTTAGGATAATTTGGACACATCAAATTTGCCGCCGTGACCGGGGACTCTAATCACCATTAGACTAGGTGTAAGATTTCATCTAGGTTTTTATTTTTAGTTTTACTTACTCTACTATTCTTTTCTTTTGTTTCAGTTACATATATCTTAGTACCAAGAAGCGATGAGAAGATGATTTTTGGGATCTACAAAGAAAGAGTCTACTAATTCATGTACGATCCATAAGTCTAAGAGGACAGTCGACACCCTCCAAGCAGCGATCAACAGTGAAGAGAAATGAGTATCGATCGACACCATCACCTCATCGTCGATCGATACCAACACTATGACGTGAATCGACATTAAGACCTCAGCATCCACTTTCGAGAAGACATAGGAAATCGGAGTGCTTATACTTGAGTATGATGAGAATGAGATCTTACGAGATGAAGAAGGTCGTCCTCACAACAGTACAAGACAAATGATTAATGCACAGGGTGCTGTGATCCCTCATTTTATTGTTGTTGCTGAGATAAATGACTTCATGATGAGCCGTGAATGGTATGATTGGTTAGCTCAGTACCCCTCTCGGGGACTTCCTCACGAAGATCCCAGAGACCACATCAAAGAACTTGAGAGACAATTCTCAAAGACCGAGCGACATGGAATAGCTGAAGATCACATACTCTACAATATTTCTTCACACTCTCTCTCTGGGAATGAATTTAGATGGTTCCATCGACTGCAGCCAGGATCTCTAACAAACTGGGAGGACATTAAAAGCACATTCCTCTACAAAGTTCTCACTCATTCTGCAGCAGCTTGACAAAGGAAGATTGATGATATGCTGGACATGATGGCTAAAGGCCGGGAGAAGGTGCTGATGTTTAAGTTAAGTCAGATTTTGGGTGTTGCCTATAGCGAGACGAATAAAGAATGTGAAACAAATGGAGAATGTGAAACACTGAACGCTCGCGCTAAGAAGCCAAATATTCAGGTTCAACATGCAGATGAGGTTACACGTAAAGGCCATGAACATTATGGATCTAAGCTGAGAAGAGCACAAGAAGCTGATATTAGTAATCTGACCTCAACATCGATCGACACTAAGACCGCAGCGTCAGTTGACACCATGACCTCAGCATCGATCAACACTAAGACCTCAAAATCGATCAACACATATCTCTGTTGTCGATTGATACATCTTGAAACATCTGAAAGATCGAGTTGCTTCCACGACACTGCAGACTCAACACTGAAGTTTGATCAGTCAATTATAGGGGATTTCTTGGAGCTAAAGGATGAGAAACAACCTGAAAATTTGGTTCAAGACTTGGAGATGAAGCTTGATGATGAACATCACACTTCGGGAAAACATATGGAGACTTCACCAAAGGCTAACATCGGTCGACAACCACCTGATGATATCGATCGACACTCATTGTTGGACGAACATGCAGGTTACATGATTGAAACATGACCGACTGAGGAAAGAGGGCACAAGTCTGAGACCTCACATCTTGATGTCCCTAAACATCAGAGACTACCTATCTGCACAGAAGAAGCTGATGGGTTTCACAAAAGAGTGAAGAGGATACATGACCTTATGAAATATGTGGTACCTAACACTGTTTTTGAGGTTGAATTTCCTATTCCACCAGATGGAAGTATGCATATGGATCTCTACATGGAGGTATTTGATGATCCTCAACATACAATTGTTTCTCTGAGAAGATTGAGGTATGAAGGTGGCATTCACCAATGACCATCGGTCGCAGCATCGAACGACACTACCATTGGTGAATCGGTCAACACCACCATAGGAGTATCGATCGACATAACCACTAGAGTGTCGATCGATACCCGTCGCATATCAGAGCAGAATGAGTTGGAAGTATGTCGAACTCTTTTTGATGGAGGAACCACTACGAGATCAGACAAGTCTAGAGGAAAGAACAATAGAAAGAAAATGAGGAATTGGAAGAAGAGGAAACAGACCAACGGTCCACAGTTGTCATTGATTCCCCACTTCTCAGATGACTTCACGAAATACAGAGTGCACAACAGATGCTTCTCTCAGCCGTTTGCAATGCTTCGAGCACTCCTTATTGTTGAGATGAAAGACAAAGAAGAAGAGTCTATGGAGGCTTTCACAAAAAGTGTGACAAAGCTGAAGATATTGGACATTGGGAATTGTTTTGGAGCAAGTTCTCAATCTCATCTAGAATGAATCAGAGTTCCAAAACGTCAAGCTAAAGACTATAACCAAGCGTTGAGTGAGAGGCAATCCACTGTTTAGTAAGTTTTAAATTTTGTTTTAATTTCATTTTTTACTGATTTTTCGTTGTTGCTTTATTTTAGGTAAAAAAACAGATCTGAAAAAGATAGTGTGCACATAGCATCGACCGACACCTAATCAATATCGATCAACAGAGAAAATCAAGCATAGATCTATCGCCACTTAAATGTGTTGATCAACTGTCACCATCAGCAAGCATGTATATCATTTTTCCTTGTTACATTTTGTCCTTATGATTTATTTATCTTAACCAAACCAGGACATGATAACACTGGGGACAGTGTTATTTAAGTCTGGAGGGTTCGATGATGCTTTTATTGTTTTGAGCTTTTATTTGCTATATCTATATAAGTTTTTTTAAAAAATTTATTGAGTCAAGAAGGGGATTATGATCAGATTTATATTTTACTTGTTCACTAAACACTCTATAGCACCATTCTTAGACTGGTTGCCTGCAGAGAGTACTAGAGATACCAAAGTAGATCATCTTGCCACTATATCACATTTTCTTAGAAAGTTTGAAGGAAACCGAAGCTAACCTCCAACCTAATACTGACTTATTTGCTTGCTTTGGTGTGGCATACATTTGATCGGATTCCTCCTGCAAGTCTGGAAGGTAAAAGTTTGTGTGCTTCTGATTCCATTCTCTCGCTCTCTTCGGCATCTATAAAAAGAAAGAAATAAAAGATTGAGATGATTTCCTGAGATGCAGAGGGGTAGATATATTACCGATGACCCTACTATTCTAATTCATAGGAATGATCACACATTGTTGGAAGCGAGGGGTATGTACATTACTGATGATCCCACTATTCGCCTACAACTTTGCCAAAAAATGAAAATAAGATGGCAAGATGGATTGTATCAACATCATTGTCCATTGAGTTTGAGATCTAAAAAGATTCAAACATAAGAGAAAAAATGGAAGAAAGAGATCAGAGAAGACTACCACATGTGTGATCAGAATACTTGCAGGGATAAGAGTCCATGTGTCCTTTGATCGATACTCTCAAGGTAAAGCCTGCACTTTTATTTTATGTAAAAATGAGGTTAGTAGAGGGGTGAGTCATACTAGTATTTGTTAAAGTTGCTAGTAGAATAGATTTGGTTGCTATACTAGGATAAGATATATATAAAGTTTCTCTAAGATTAGTATTTATTTGATGTGGTTGCAACATAGTAGATGTGATAAGGATAAGTTAGAGATATTCTGAGTCCTTGTGTTTTCAATTTTTTTTTCAGATTGTGAAATTCTTTGCTTGAGCACAAGCAAAATGATAAGTCTGAGGGAGTTGATATACCATGGATTTTACCACTTTTAGGCAATGGTATACATGCTTTTTAGTATCTATAATATCTTTTAAATTATGTTTTAGAGTGTTTTGAGGTTCAAGTACGTTCTAGAGAACTTTGGTGATTCTGGAGCTTTTTGAGATGTAGAACTGCGCAGACTCATCAGATGTTTAGATGGATGGAAATCTTCCCACCATTAGATTGAGCCCATATTTTGACATAAGATAGAACTTTGAGTTAGATTTCCAATTTCACTAGTTTTAGGTCAATCAACATCTTACAGCAGAAATTATGCCCGTGTTACTGAAAAGTGGTCTTTTTGCCTCGTGAGAGGAAGTTTTCCAGAAGATGAATACGTGTCGATCGACGACACATCCTTAGTGTCGATCTACGGCGCAGCCTTAGCGTCGACCGACTGTGATGCCAGAACGTGGGCCGAGTATATATTCAAGATCGAATTAAGCCCAGAAGCTAGTACAAATTACCAGAATATCCTTGGTTGACTAAAACCCTATTTATGTGTGTTTCTAAGCCATTTTTGACGGCTACGCTTAAAACATATTCTAAGATTTATTTTATTCATACTTCTTAGTTAGGAGAGAAGAGAGGAACTCATTCAGAGTCCTCTTGTAACTCCTTTAGTTTATTATCATTTCTTTCTATTTCATATCTATTCATCTACGATTTCTATCACAAATATCATGTCTAAGTAGATCCACCTTCTAGATCTAGGTTTTCTAGGGTTTTGATGGATTAGCCAAACAATAGAATTGCTATGGTGCTTATTGTATCCTTCACATGATTGTTTTTATTTCTTGCTTCTAAAGTAATTAACTAGTAACCTGGTCATAGGATAGTTAGGCGCACGAGAGAGCATGGTCTATCACCTGACTTGAATCCTGATGAGCTAGGTTTTTAGATACATGCAAGAGTTGGTTTATTAATTTAGTGAACATATCGAATTAAGTCGTAATTCTTGACTTAAGCAAACATCGATGGGTGCTAGTCCAATAACATCGATCGACTGTCATTCCGAGTTCAAAAACGAGAGTTGGAACAATGACTTATTCAATCGATTAGACACACATCGAGAGGCGGTCATCCTTTACATCAGATATCGAATTCTATGATTGATACCCTTAGCTTATATCCTCTATAGTCCACTTTCCCGAAACCCTAAGTCTAGCACCCATCATTCCATCAAACAACAAATTCATTGATTAATTGTTGTATTATCTCACCTAGCATAGTCTGAAACTCAAGTTTATTGTGTGAGATATCGAGTCTCTGTGGATACGATCCTTAAGTACTACAATCGTTCTCTTATTTGAGAGAGTTTCTTTTAGAGTAATTTGAGCACATCACCACTCTAACCGTAAACCTTATGCTTCCTTCCAAGTCACAACTTCATTTCTTCTTTCTCAAACCTTCATTCTCTCTCCTAGTCTTTCATTTCTCTATCACATTTAAATATTTCCCTCCAATTGAATCATCAATCCTTTGCTTCTCTCTCATATTCTTCTTCTTCCGCTAATAACTCTTTGGTACCTATCAATATCTCACCCATCGAAACCGAGCTTGCCCCCAAGTTTAAATGAAGGAAAATACACTCGACACTACTTGAATGGATCCAAGGATCATCACTCGAAGAACGCCCCATCCAAGTCACCAACAACTCCACTTCACCCTTCGCATCATAACGTTTAGCAATCACATCCAACGGTTGCAACAAAGCTTCTATATGGAATACGCTGGTGGTAGCTCAATCACCTCAAACTTCTCTCCAAGAGCTTTCTTAGGCTGCAAAACATGAAAAACATCATGAATCTTCGGCTCAAGTAGCAACTGCAGCATATTCACCACCTTCCCTATCATGTCCATAGAACTTGGCTGCGAGCTTTTTACAGAAACGTGGAGTGACAAAAGACTGTCTATAAGTTCGAAGTTTCAAGTACACCATATCATTCACTTCAAATCACACATCCCCGACGATGTTTATGAGCCTGAGACTTCATCAATTGATGAGCACTCTCCAAATAACTCTTCAAACGTAGAAACATTTCATCCCTCAACTTCAATGATTCCTGCAACTCAAAGTTCTTAGTCGAACCTTCTTCATATGGTAACAAAGCAGGTGGTCCTCTGCCATATACCACCACAAACTGAGAAGTTTTTAACAAAGTATAGAATGTAGTACTAAACAAGTACTCTGAATCACAAGAATTGAGATTAAGTTAGGATGACCCGATGCAAAGCATCTCAAATATGTCTCAAGACATTAATTCAAGACTTCCGTTTGACTGTCAGTCTGAGGGTGAAAAGATGTGCTATATTTCAATTATACATACTTGTTAATCTGAAACTCTCCTTCCAAAAAGCATTAAAAACACTTTGTCTCTATTCAATATTAGTGATATGAATTTGTTAATTAAAAAATAATTTTATTAAAAATTAAATAAAAATCTTTATTATAATTTACTAAAGATCCATAAACATACATTCTAGTAATTTTCAAGATTTATATCTATTAATAATAGCAATCCCAATTAATGTTGAAAGGTTATGTCTTTTCATAAAATATTGAAATGAATTAATTTTAAGAATTGTATTTTTTCATTATTAAAAGTTGTGTCTTTTCATATAAAAAACTGAATTATATTTGTTGTAAAAGTTGTATCTTTTAATTTTTATTTTGTTCATAATCATTTGCACTCATTTAGACATGATTGCACCCCTTCGGACATGAAATATTCGCACCCCTTCGGACATTAAATTTTCGCACCCCTTCGGACATGAAATGTTCGCACCCCTTCGAACAAGACATGTTCACATCCCTTCGGATACAAAATGTTTGCACTCCTTCAGACACGAAATTTTTGCACCCCTTCAGACACAAAATGTTCACACCCCTTCGAATCAGACACAAAATGTTTGCGCTCCTTCGGACACTAATTTTTTGCACCCTTTCGGACACGAAATGTTCGCACTCCTTCAGATACAAAATGTTCATACCTCTTCGGATACGAATTGTTCGCAACTCTTGGGTGACAATCTATTTGCACCTCTTCTGTCACAACATGTTTGCACCCCTTAGGTGATGATCCGTTCGTGCCCTTTGGGTAACGAATCGTCTGCAGCTCTTCGGTGATGATCTGTTTGCACCATTTTATTGATGACATGTTCACACCCAATTGGTGACAATCCGTTCACACTTATTTGGTCATAATATATTTGCACCTCTTTGGTGACGGTACATTCACACATCTTTGGTCACGACACGTTCGTACATATTTGGTTTCGACACCTTCACACCTCTTCGATGTATCATAAGGTTATTAATACTTGGTAAAGCAATCTATGACTTTATTAAAGACATCTTAAAAAATATTTGATATTTTGTTCGATTTAGTATTTCAGATATGTGTCTAAATATATAATTATGTATTTTTTTATCTTAACATATTGTTTTTATTTTATTTTGAAAATCATATTTGTTTAAAGGAAGTTGTTCTAGATTTGGTTAGTTCACTAATTAGTTGTAGAAAATCTTATAACTGTTTTTAATCATATGGCATATCCAAACTGATACTCTGAAATTTTGTTGTAATCTTATAACACGTAAACGAACGTGTACATGATATGGATAAGTGCATTCACTTTAAATCTTGGCAAAATATTTTGTTGACATATTTATACATTATAAATTTATGAGGAAGAGGTATGTACACGATCAACAAACTTGAGAAAAGACACTAAAAATTAGTATTTGTTTGGTTAAAGTTGAAAAGAATACCATCCCAAATGCATAAAAATAGTAGTTTAGACTTCATGCATTATGAAAGTTTGTCTGTTGATTCACGTAAATATATTTTTCAAAGGCACTGATATTATGGATAAATTATTTGTTGTGGTAAAACCAATAGAAAAATAATTAAAGAATCATTAAAGATGCTGTAAATCACGAAGAAGAAAATTTTGTGGATAAATGGACGTCATGGTTAATATTTTGTAGAATTTTACTTGTGTGTGCATGACATGTTGCATACTAATTGCTAGAATTATAGATAAACTATTTGTGAAATATCACAATTTTGATGCCAAAAGGTGTTAAGTGAAAAGGTTTTAAAGTGTTAACCTATTATGATAATGCTCAATAGTTAATCTAATGAAAATATTTGTTTATTATGAAATGATTTAGTGAAAATGTTTAGTAATTAGTTTTCTGAAAATATACAACTCTTCAGTAAATGAACATGATTTTTTGTAAAACAGTTTCTAAAAGATTTATATTATAAAAGAGTTTAATGGTTAAACTTCTGAAAATATATAATTTTTTATTATAAAAACATTCAGTGAAAGAGTTTATGGTTAAGTTCTTAGAAAATATAATTTGTCGAAGAATAAACACATATTTTGCTTAGTGAAACTATGATGTCAAACTCATCATCCTTAGTAAAACTATTAAATTAAAAATTAAGAATAAACTCTATCATTAGATTTAGTTTATTTTTCTTTTAAAATATATTGGCATCATCGTTTAGATGAAATGAATTTGTTGTTGATGAATATAATTATTAGTAAAAACCCAATGTAAGTGATGAATCATTGCAATTGTTGCTTATTGTAGTATTTAGTGATAAACCATTGTAAATTTTGGTTTCAACCATTACAACCCTTACCTAACTATTGCAATGTTTGGTTATCACCCTTTGCAATGTTTGGTTTCAGTCATTACAATTTTTGGTAATCAACGATTAATCTTTCGTCATTATAACAAGTTGTGGTTGATAATCACAACAATCACAAATAGACTAAAAATATAGAGATTAATTTTTAAATAATTTTCAATTATTTTTGAAGAAACACATATAATTATGAAGAGATGTATTTGTTATTCTTGTATGTTATTTTAAGTTTAGAACTTTTGATTAAAAACCTGATAAAATCATAGAGTACTTATATCTCAATAATAATTTATCCTATATAATATTTAATGATTCAATAAAAGTCATTAACAATTTCAAAAAAATAAATCTATCAATTTAATTAATTTATTTAATTATTATGTTAATATAATAAGTATTAGTGTTTTATAAGAACTTTTTTAGAAATTTAAGATATTATTATAAATAAAAGGATTATATCGATACAAATTAACATATATTTATTATAATATCTAATTTGAAAATTATTTTTTTTAAAATGAGTTCCCGTGCGATATCGCACGGTTCTTTTCCTAGTTATTTTAGTAGTGTAACAACTATGTTATTTTAGTCATTTTTTCTAAATAAATTTCACCCGAAACAAAACCGCATACTCGGGTCCCCATGCAAAGTTGTAAGCAAAAGATAGAATGAACAAAAGAAGTAAAGAACCGTCTGATTTGAAACCGTAAACTAAACATGAAGTAACCGCGCGGAACGTAAAACTGAATAAATCAGACTCATCGTATCCCTCAAGACAAGAAAGAAGCAGCTTCTAAACAACTGATTCAGCTTATAACAGAAACCTAAACTAAACAACTTTTAAACTTAACAAACAAATGCGTGCGACCTGGATCTTTAAATCTGCTGCTCAGTCCACAATCATTGGTGTTCTTGAAACACGGGTCTTTATTAGTCGCAATGACAGAGGATCTTGAGCCCTGTGTTTTCTCCAGACAGATTATCTGATTTGCAGCAAGAACATCATTGTCCCAACAGCAGCAAGAACATCATTGTCCCAGCAGCAGCAAGGAGAAGAGGATCCCTTTTCACTTGTGGTTGTGACCTCGACTGATCAGAAGTCAGGTATGCCACTTGATCTCGAGGAGTATTCTGTGACCAGTCGAAGGAACATCGAAGACTTATCCTCTAGAAGTTGTGTTGGTGTGTCGAATTCCGCAACAAGACCTGGAAAATCATCACCAAAGTTTTTATAATGATTTGTTTCTCAAGTTAAAACAGAGAATATTAGAAAGAAAGAAAAAAAGGATGGTCTAGTTTTCGTGAATGGTATGTACCATCGCTTAGAACCAGAACCAAGTCACTATCAATCACAGTCGGGATCCGATGTGCGATAGTGCAGACGGTGCAGTCTACAAATTCTGTTCTCAAAATCTTCTGGATGAGATTATCAGTGGCTGAGTCAACCGATGCAGTTGCTTCATCAAGCACAAGAACTCTCGCTTGTTTAAGCAATGCACGCCCAAGAGATACCAGCTGCCTCTGCCCGACACTCCAGTTATCTCCATTTTCTAACACTGCACCAACAGTTTAATCAACAAAAATTTTTTTTCTTCTTTCTAAATCTCCGACAAGATTTGGTGGTGGAAATATCACGGCAGTATTGGCTATGTACCTGGTGTATCGAGCTTCTGGTCTTTTGCACGAACTATGTCCCCCAATTGTGACTTATCTAGAGCCTGCCAGACAAAAAGAAAAAGAAAAGAAAAGGAGGATCTCAACACATTGAGAATCAAAATGGGTATGGAATACTGAATGCAACATCAGAAGATTAATAACATTCTACCTGCCAAACTTCTTGGTCAGTGTGTTCTTCGAGAGGGTCGAGGTTTCCTCGGATAGTGCCTTCAAACAAGGTGGGGTCTTGGGGAATGATGCTGAGACAGCCACGGAGATCATGAAGGCCAATGGAGGATATATCGATGCCATCAATGACTATTTTCCCTGCATATGGCTCTATCAGCCTGAATAGCGCTTGTATCAAGTTGATTTGCCACTTCCTGTGCGCCCCACAATCCCAATCTTCTTGCCACCAGGGAATACACAGTTGATTCCGTGGAGTACAGTTGGCAGATTCTCTCCATAGCGAACCTTTTAAACAAAGGAGGAGGATGAATGAATAAAAGCTCTACGCAAGAAGTTCAATGGAAGAACAATTTGAATGTACCTTCAAACTGTTGATCTCAATGGTTCCATTTTCTGGCCACGAGGCAGGAGGGTGAGCGTCCTCGATGAACGTAGGGGCTTCACTGGGAATCTGACTATACTGATAGATTCTTTCGATGGAGATGATTTTGTTCTCGAGCTTACAAAAGCTAAGTATCCACCGGGAAAGGCGAGCGTTTAAATTAAGGCCATACGTTACTGCAAGGCCAGCCATGCCTATACAAAGGTAAATTATGAACTAAAATAAACATGACAGATAGGTTTCTAACGACGGGGAGAAATGCAGACCATGATCTTATAGAAGAAAGAGAGAGGACGAGAGAACTTGCTTGGATCGATTGTTCCATGTGGAAAGCTAACGAGAAGGATCATGCAGAAGGCAAAGACGAAAGTGGAGAGAAGTTCCATGCGTAAACAGAGCCACTCTATTGCAGCGATGCTGCAAAAGAAAGGGCGGGCAAAGCAGTCCAGTAAATACATGTTTCTCTTCATGAAACGCTTTTCTTGGCCAAACCCTCTGATTGTTGCTGCACCCGCGATTGACTCACCAAAAAGATGGATTATTGGAGATTTCTGTATGCTCACAATCCGAACCAGCTCTCTAGAGGAAGCCATGTAGTATTTCTGCGGGTTTTAAGTGAAACAAAAGAGAAATAAGTAACTGCATATTGATTTCCCTTCAGTATCATAAAACGTATCTTCAGAAATCACCTGCATCCACAAGCAAGCAATGCCAGTTGGAATTACAAGAAGAAACACTTGCCATGTAACGTTTGTCATCACACCAACAATGCCAATGAGCTGTATTGTTGTTGATGCAAATCCTCCGAGCCTAAAAGGAATATCCAGATCCACCACGCTTTGATCAATGGACACCTACAATGTGCATAATAGCAGTGAGAAAGATCATCATTGAGATCATGTTTTAACAAAATTTTAGAAAGAGAAACCAACCCGATTTAATATCCTTCCAGCAGGAGTCGAGTCGAAAAACGACATTGGTGCGCGGAAAACACTCCTGAGCATGTTCAGAAACAGCTTCTGAGCAGCTACAAGGCCGAATGTGGCGACCAGAATAGCTCGGACAAAGATAAACACTGAGCTACCAAATGCTAGCGCAATAAATACAAGGAGAAGGACCGTGGAGCTCACTTTAGCTTGGTCTCCCTCTGTTTGTGGATTTGCCCAGGCCATCCACCAGTTACTTGCAATCTGAAGGAACTGAAACAGAATTTGCGCAATGATTATGAGTGGAATCAACAACCCTTTATAGGCTGCAGCCATATATGACCAGTACACCTTCATACTGACTCGTCCCCGGACACGTTCCTCTTCCTGAACCAGTTGTTTCTTCCTCAACCGTTTTGCTTTCTTTTTCTCTTTGATGGCTTTCTGGTTAGACCCCGATGGCCCTTCTTGGACCTCCTTGGCCAGAATCTCAATGTTGCTCGAGGAAGCGTTGGATTTTGGATTGTGTGGCAATGACTGGTCTAGCACCTGATTGCTGTCAGAGTCCTCTGATGAATGACTTGGAATGTCCATTGCTTCCATAGCTTCATGATGAGCAGATACAAGAGATAAGAAATCCGTTCCTGCCTGCAGCAGTTCCTCGTACTTACCTGACTGTATAATTTGGCCATCCCTAAGGACCTGCAGATAAACATTAAAAAAATTATGAAGTGCTTTCTTGGTGTTATATACTTTTATTTGTGTCTCTTTAACATGAATACAGCTCTTGGTATAAGGTCATGTCGAAGAAATCCTCACCAATATAAGATCCGTGGCAGGAAGAAACTCGACCTGATGAGTTACAAATATCACAGTCTTGTCTGCCAGAGCCGTCAATATGTATTCCTGTAGATACGCAAACTCAAGCTTTTGATGTGGGGAGTCACATTCATGCAAGGCAGTGTTTGAAAAAAAGATAGTTGTTTGCTTATTTAAAAAGAAGTAGAAAAGAAAAGTGCACCTTGAAGAGTTCGGAGCCAGTGTGAGCATCAACAGCGCTAAAAGGGTCGTCCAGCAGATATACATCAGCATCCTGGTAAAGCGCTCTTGCTAGCTGAACTCTCTGCTTCTGACCACCACTGAGGTTTATGCCTCTGTCACCGATAATGGTCTGATCGCCATGTGAGAAGAGCTCCAAGTCCCGTTTCAGTGAGCAAGCGTGTATAACGTTCTTGTACTTAGCCTTATCCATTGGACTGCCAAAGAGAATATTTTCTTCTATATTCCCAGACTGAATCCATGCGGATTGTGAAACATAAGCAGCACTACCGCATATTCTGACCTGTGTATTTCAGTGTACAACTCGTGAAATTTGCTGATGAGAGGAAATAGAGTCATCAGGCCTGAAAAAATGTTTTGAAAGTTGTTGAAGTGTTTCACTTACTTCACCGGAGATTTTAGGGATTTCTCCAAGTATACAAGAAAGAAAACTTGATTTTCCGGAACCAACAACTCCGCAGACAGCTACTCGCATTCCTTTCTTAACTTCCAAATGAATTCCAAACAAAGTTGGCCTTACCCACGAAGGATCCCAAGAGAAACAACCGTCTTTGATCTCCACAGATGTGTCTGACATACCTTGAGAAAGGATTATCGTAGCATCTTCCTGGAGCTCTTCCTCTTGCAGAAATCCAGATATTCGATCAAGAGATACTTTAGTCTGAGCCATCATTGACACCAAATCAGGAAAATTCCTAAGCGGCTCCTGAAGAATCCTGAATGTTGCAAGCGCGGAAAGAACACCTCCTGCAGTGAGCTGTGTTCCTAGGCCTATAGCCGTAGCAAACGTGATTGCAGCTACAAATATAGGCGAACTCCAAAATATAAATGTGATAAAAGCTTGGGAGTATAAAGCCTTTCGAAGCCATTTGAACTCTGTACTCCTCATTCCCTCAAGTACGACCCTGTACCGATCTTCCCAAGCCTGCAGTTTCAGAATCCTCATGTTCCTCAAACACTCCGAAGTCTTTCTCATTCGCTCATCTTTAGCAGACATCAACTTGTCTTGATAATCCTCTTGAATTTTGGCCAATGGGATAGTGGCTAGAATAGAGAAAACTGTGGCCACCAACGTGGCTACAGCCGCCACTCCCACACTCCTGTACAAGATACCCAGAGCAAGTACAATCTGTAGAGGAAGCATCCACATATCATGAAGGTACCACGAGTAGTCACCTACTCTCTGGACATCAACGGCCATGTAGTTCACAATTTCGCCGCTCGTGTGGTTCTGCTTAGTTATACTCGAGAGTTTTAGCCCTTTTCTGTACACCATAGCCGTTAGAGCTGATCTCACATGCATCCCCAAGATATCCACACCAAGATACCACTGCCGAGTGGTTAAAGTCTCAGCGAGCTTGGCCGCAAAGAAGATACCAGCGAGGATGTAACCCTCATGAGGGTAAGTCTCTTTACCACCCAGATAATTAACAAAGTCATTCACCAAGTAAGGGCCCACATAAGAAACAAGAGTGTTCAAGCCAGCAAAGACTGCATTACAAGCCGCTTCTTTCCAAAACGACTTCAAGATCGCCCAAGCAAGAGAAGGTGATTTTGAGGGATTCTCAGCCTTTAACTTTTCCCATTTAAAGTTCAAGATTTTGTAGTTGGTCTTTGCCCGGTCTTTCGGAGCGAGCAGAGGAATGTCCTTGAGATCCAACGGCCTCTTGGCGCCAAGGGAGAGAAGAGGATTAAGCCACGAAAGTGTAGCAAGGCTGAACAACCCGGCGTCACTATAGGAAGTAACACTGAGACACCCAGCTTTTTCTTCTTCGTCTTCTTCTTCTACTTCTTCGACAAGAAAAGGCTCAACAAGATGTGAATGTGTAATAACTCGAAGACCTGACACACCTCTGAGAGCAAGGAAGCAGAGGAAAGCCAGAGGCGGAGCTGAAACAAAGTTGCCAACGACATGTGAAGACAAATGATTTGAGCCGTTTACAAGAAGCTCTCTGGAGTCTATGAACAAAGCCCATAAACAGATGAAGAAGTCCACAACCCACCATAGCCTCAACAGGAAAGGGAACTTTTCCGCAGAGGTGTAATTGCATCGAACAACTGATGCGCATAGCACTAACCAAGCTAGAATCTGTGTAACCGGCGAGAAAAGAACGCAAATATCGTTCCTTTCCTTAGTTACTCCGACAACATCTACCACTAGAACTGAAACTTGCACGACAAAGACAATGAAACAGCAAAGCACAGAGAGTTTGTAGCCAATGGTGATGACTACAAGCTCACGGGATTCTCCGGGAGTAGAGTTCCCTACGGAATCATATTTGAAGAAGCGACCACGACGAGGGAGGCAGAGAAGTAAGCGTCTTGAGGAGATATCGATGATAAACACTAAGAACAGAGCCAAATTGATGCAGATCGAAGACACTTCCACAAGTGGTAAATCACGAAGAGCTCTCAAGAGGGTGAAACCCATAATCGATTAGATTAGATTTCTGAGCATTAACGAGAGGAACATCAAAGTTTGTTATGTAAGCGAGAGAGCATGTCTTATGAGCAGAGAGAGTCACGATGGTGGTAGAGAGAAACGCAGAAGCTGAAAGACACATCGCACATGTAAACAAAAACGACTTTTCGTCAGAGCTTTACACGTTGAAGAACACATCAGAAAGACAAAAGAAGGAAAATGTATTTTATAAAAAGAAGAAGAAAGTTTAGGCTTTTTGTTGGGTTTCATCGATGTTATCTAGAGAAAGACAGAAGAAGACAAAAAAAAACACATGAAATTTTTAAACAATTTAGACAAAACCTGTGAGCGAAGACAATGTCGCTTCACTTACTCTCTCCCCTCGCCGAGAAGAGAAGAGAGAGTAGAAGAGATGTTTCCAGCTGTTTGTGATAATGGCGTTACGAATCGCAAAATGTAGGAGGAATTTGGCTTTGCTTTGTCCTCTTCTTCTTTACATGTAAATCTGAAACTCTCTCTTTCTCTCTCACACACATGCATACACCAGACTAAATATAATGTACCAATCATATACATGGTTAGTAGAGAAATGCAGTATAAGGGTATAGAACCTGTTCAGCTATTTTTAGATTGTGGGGTTCGGGTATTTAAAGTTCGGGTTCAAGTAATTCCGATCGGGTTCAAGTAATTCCGATCCGGTTCAGTTATTTAAAGTAAGTTTAAAAAAAAAAGATCAAAATGAACATAACTCATGAATCAAAAAAAAATATCGAAATCAAATAGAAATATGTATGTTGTAAGATAAAACAATATAGTATTAATTAAATAACAATAAAATAGATTGTTAACCAAAGATTAGGACATTGTATACACAAAGATAAAAAGTAATACTTTATCAAATCAACCTTGAAAAAGAGTTTATTTTCCAATAAAATTGAAAAGTGTAAAAAAATTAAAAACGAAACCATAAAATCTACGGCGAAAAAAGAGTCAGGTTTAGCATGAACTATAAAGAAAAAATGAATGGTTTTAAGGAGATTTAGGGTCATTATATATATTTCAGATATTTCGGATATCCATTCAGGTATTGGTATTACTTGTTTGGGTTATTATATATTTCAGATATTTCGGATATCCATTCAGGTATTGGTATTACTTATTTTAACATGGGTTGTCATTTGTCTTCCTGTTTAGTCTTTTAAAGCGGTTGATGGTTAATATACAGAAATTCCAACACAAAAAAATATATTTTGTTTATGGTTACTGCAACGACAGTGACGGAGGAAGCGAAGGTGGTCGTTATCATAATAACAATGGTAATGGTTACTAAGGTAATGGTGTTCGTGGTGATTGCCCACGTAAAGAATGTGGTTCGAAGAAAAAGACAACATAAATAGAAAAGAACATATCAAATGATATAGTATACTAATACTAGGATTATGGCCCATGCTATGCTATGCATAGACATAATATTGTTTGAGGTACAATTATATTCTAGATTCTAAAATAATATTCTAAATCAAATTTTGATTAGAATTGTATTAAATATAAAAGTAAATATAAATAGTTGTGAATGAAAATAAAAATTATCAAAATTTGGATATATTTATATCTTAGCTAAAATATTATAATTAACTAAAATATCTTATTCTCGATCTCACCGTAGCAACTATACCATATTCAAGTTCCTCAATAGTAAGATGACCTAGCTTTTTTTTTTGTCCTATCTTTTATACTATAAATCAGAAGTCAATTGACAATTGCGAAAGTGACATGTGTCATTTAAACTTTCTACAATTTGTTTTATATATTACATTTTCTGAAGGGAAATTGCATTGTATAACCTTCAAAAATATTATAATTCACTATTTGTCTAAATAACCTAACTCACGGATACACAATTATTCTTTTATAAAATATTGCCATATTGCCCTTGTGAATAACTGGGAAAACCTGAAAAAAAAATAAAAAAAATTAAGTATTATTATTGTGGACAAGTTACTCGTGTCCATTCGTGAGTCACACCCTCTCAAATTTACTTTACCTTCTTCCATGATAGAAAGTGAATAGTTTCCTTCAAAAATTTGGCCACCGTGTTTCCACTGCCTTCGTTCCCGGTGTTCTTTTCTTAATGACATCACCTCTTCTAATTGTTCTTTATTATACTGCCAATAAGCTTCTCGGAATTGGAAATCAACAGAGTATACGACACGAAGAACAACCCGCTGTAAGTTCTGATTGATTCATAAGTTGTTTGACTTCTAATGGGGATAAAACGGTGAAACCCAGTTTGATGTTCAATTTAAGTGTTCAGGTTTTATGGTTGTTGCAATATATTGTTGAGTTTGTCTGATTTGTGTGTTCTGCCAGTCTTAATGGCTCCGCTTGGTGTTGCATGTGTGGTTAAAAAGGGGAACGCGGCGGAGGATGGTCGATTAAATGTTTAATTTTGCTAGAAGACAAAACTCAGTTTCTATTCTATGCGAATGTAAGTATTTTCTATTCCATTCTAAGTAGTGGGTTGTTTTCTATTGCATATGGTTGTTCTAATATACGTTAATAAAATGTTGGTTTCCATTCTATTCTAAGTAGAGTGGACTATTTTTCTTTGTGTAAATGGAATAAACTTGTTTATGCTCATGTCTATTCCATTTTATGTATTATGTTGTTTTCTCTGTAACAAGGTTGTGCTTGCTAGAATACAATGTTATTTCCTACTGTATGCGAAATTTTTATTTTCTATTATATTCTAAGAGTTTGGTGTTTTCTGTTAGGACACCCAAGTATATTCAGACCTTGTTGTTTATGTCTTTTTATGACTGTTTTATATAAAACTAACATGATACAAATGTTTTTAGGATACTCGTTGGTAGTGGCCCTTATCCTCTTAGAATTACGCGCGGTCGGGAAGGAATTGAATGGTTTAGCTTTAATTGAAGAACATGCCGGTGCAGCAGTGGAGAACTATGTCATACCAACTCTGGATATGTATAAGGCGAGTTCCCCAACCGGGAAAAGTAACCCATGTGTGCCTCTAGGCTTCATAAATTGTTTATATTATGTGATGTGTTTCATTAATGTACTATGCTATTTATCATGTTCTATTCCATTTGATGGTTAAGAAAAATGTTATATTTTATTTAGAATGATAGTGTATACTAATCATTGTTTCATTTTGTTAATATTTGTGTGTTTATAATGAAAGAAAGTTAAACATTAATATGCTGAACAATTTTGTGCAATCATTTATATTAAATTTTAAGTTTTGACGGTGAAATAAGAAAAATATGTGATGAAAATGTGTAATGATCAAAACTAACTATTTACAAAATTTATTTTACCATTTCGTCAAACCCATCTACACAAGTGTAGACTTCACACAAAGTTATCTTATATACTATTTTCAGATTAGTATTTAGTATAATATTCAGTCACTCCTTACTATATATTATATATTATTTACAAATTTTAATATTTGGGCTTAGAGTTTATATTTGAGTTTATGATTTAGTGATTGGAGTTTAGGGTTTAATATTAAGAAGGTGGAGGTTGAGGTTGGAGGGTCGGGTTTATGATTTAAGGCCAATTAGTTACTTTGCATAGTTTTTGATAATTCATTAAATTGTACTATATTGTATGACATGTTTTAGCTTATTTATATTTTGGTTTGTACTATACTATATATCATGGTTTAGATATGTGGTAAATAATTATGTGACGTTGCTTCCTTGTATGGTTTGACAGGAGACAATATTGTTTTACTGCTAGCCACACCTCCAAACGTCGACGTCATCCTTCATTCTCTTTATCACCAGTTACTTGGCAAATTCAAGGGTATAACCGGATAGAAGAGGTGTTAAATGTTACTTTTTTCATTATGTCAAAATCAATGTCATTCACTTAATTTCCCTTTCTATTTGTGTTATTAAGCAAATTCACCTTTTTCTGAAGCAAGTATTTAAAAAAAAAATATCACAACTAATTCTATTTCCATGATCAAAATATAACTGCTTCCACTACCTTCACAATTCTGTAAAATGATACAAATAACCTTCTTTTCTTTTTACTTTTAGACACCAACAACAACAATCACGTTACTCTTTTATACTATGTAAACAAACCACCAAAGATGTAAAATTCTTCTGGGGTTTGTTTGATAGATAATAGGGTAAACGTCATAGAGATATCAAGGTTACTTGAAAAAAGAGAGAATTTTTTTTGCTATCGAGTTAGTAATTATTATTACTCTTTTCTATTATACTGTGAATATATGTTTATATCAACAATTTTTTCCCCCCAAATTCACAGACAAAATGGAAGAGTATTAGGATGATTGCACATAAATAGCTTTCGGAGTCTAGACATTGTTCTCCAACCAGGTTTTTTTTTTTGCTAACCTAGTCTCCGACCACTAAACGTGATCGACTAGCCCACCGAGCCGAAGCCCACGCCATTACAGGATTTTTAAACCTCCACTTAAGGGCCCCTGGTTACGCTAGTGGTCTGGGGCGCTGAGGGCCGCATGTGAAATCCCCAGTGGCCCGAGAAAGTGTTTGCAGCCGGTGAGAGTCGAAGCCAGAGTATTGGGGTTAAACCCCTCAGCTGCACATCTCCTACCACTAGCCCACTTAAGCGGGTTTTCTCCAACCAGGTTTATCGTTTTAATGTTTAATCCATTGGTGTCTGAGTTTCTTTGTATATTTACTTCATCTCGATTTTTCAAATTTTCTTTGTAGATAAAATGGTCAACCAGTTCGTAAAAAAAGAAATTTTAGAATTTATGAATGCATGGGTGAGAAAACATTTAATAATAAGCACGCAGAGAAAGTAACTAATATGATGTATGGGAAGTTACATTTCATCCCATGGGGGAAAAGTACATACTTATGTTTTCAATGCAAGAGGTTTTGTTTTTATATGAGTCACATAAATCTTCATAAAATTCTTATAGATTTTCTATGTTTTAAAATTTGGATTTCTTTTTTTGGTGATCATTGGAAGTTGGAGAGAAAAGTATACAAAATTCATTACTTTTACTTTTCCATTCATAACAATTCACACTTATTTTTATTTTGTTTACAGTTAAATGATATTCTAATTAGAATTTGATTCAGAGTCATCCAAATATCTTTGTCCATTTCCAAGTTAGATTGAAATTTCCATTTCCAAGTTAGATTGAAATTTTATTAAACATTACTATGCCCATGCTAAAATACTAGTGTACAATAAAAACCTTGTCAAAAGGTTAATGTAAACGCAAAGCATAACGTTCACCCGCTACTCCACCGCTACTCCAAATTCGAAAACATATACCTTTTTAACATGTTAGGCACATTACAACCCAAAAAGATTAAAAGTTAAGAAACTGGGCTTTTAGTTTGATTAATATAACGTAAGCAGACACATCTATTAGAGACTAAAGCCCAACAAGATAGAGTAAGTTGTAGAAAGAAGCCGAGCGAGCAATCCCACACACACTTTTTAAACTGTACAATACGATTGTTCTCTGCTATTACAATGAAGAAGGCGATGATCACCTCATCACCGTGGGAACGCAGCCAGGTGTTGTGCAACGTCAGCATCAAGGGGTTGTGCCACATCGCCTCCCACAGGATCGGGGACAACGACTTGTAACCATAATAACCAAAAATTATAGCAGAAAAAAGATTAAAACACAAATTTCTTGGTTAACTGAATATAAGTGTCAAGATACTCACGTTAATATTCCAAATCAAATTAAGGTCTGATGTTTTGAATCTATATACACAGCCAAATCATATTTGTAAATAGTCAATTGTTTTTTTGTCAAAAAAGAGAAAAGAGTAATGTATCGATCGAAATTATGCTTTATATAATAAAACATATATAGTTATTTACTTGGGTTGTTGACCGTGATTCGATTCTCCACTTTTTTGGGAAGAATACCCGAAATCTGATCCAAAACCCGAAAATACCACAAATGTTACATGAATTATATTTTTGAAAATGTAATTTTACCCGAAACTATTCTTGAAAATCCGATAACTTAAACAATATTTGAAATACCATAACACTTAAATATATCTAATATATGCAATAAGTTTTGGGTACTTCGGTTACTCAATCGAATTTTGGGTAGAACCCCGGAACCGAACAGAGACCGGCGGGTTCACAAAAAAGAAGACCCAACATGTATTTTTAGATCGGTCTTGGTCGGGTTTTTAGGGTCTGGGTAGCCCAAACCTATATAAGTCGTTCACGTGATCATACTTTTCCATGGAATAGAATGGAATAAACTAAACAGTACAATACATATTGGTTAAATTATCAAATGATCACATAATACTATACTATGTATGTGTTAAATTAGCAAATCGTATAAAACTTAATGTTGCAGTCACAATATTACGAAGCAGTGATAGTTATGGAGGAAACGGTGGGGATATGAAAGATGTAGCAGAGGTTATGGATTTGGCGATGGTCATGGTGGCTACGATGATGGTGGGTGCGTGACGGATGTGGTCATGAAAGAGTTGAGTGGTGATTAAGGAAAAAAACTTGCGCCTTTTTGTTTGGATATTTTCAAGTAAAAACAATCTAATATCTATTTACTGTTAGGATATTATTAGGTCAAAACATAAATCTAATGAATTTTCTAAAAAATAGTCCAAAAATACACATTAAATAAACCATAACTTCTGTTTGAATAGATAAAATTTGCCAAATCATATTAAATAAAAATAAAATATGGCAGAAAAAAATATGTTTGAATTTATTATAAAAGAAATAAGTATTACCTCCATTTCGACAAGATCCACATTTTAGAGAAAAATATATTTCCAAAACATTTTCCTACATTTAATGCATTACTTAATAGTAAATTATAAACTTCAAGAAAAATAATTGTGTTTATTTGAAATTTTCTTGGTAAAACATTATGAGAACTATTTTAATTACAAAATAATTCATTAATAATGAAAATTTAATACATTTTTAATATATGTTGAAAAACTAAAAATGACATCTTTTTGAAACAGAGATAGTCTTATTAATGCCATACAAAATATAAAGTATATATCTTTAGTTAACTCTCTAAAATATTATTTGAGAAGTCAATTTCCTATGTGTCATGCTTACCTTAATTCTTAAAATGATTAATTAATGAGTTACCTTAATGAATTATACATATTTTATTTAATTGCCATCAATAATTTTTTTTTGGTTTCTTTTTTAAAAAAAAAAAGAAATATAATTAAAGTTCCATTTGTAAAGACTTTAGAGCGACAACTTTCAGAATGTCCTCCAAAAATTCTTCAGATATGCAATTGTATTTGGATGAGTAACTACAAAAAAACAAGGAAAGAAAGTTAGAATCAATAATAAAAGGACATAGGCTCAACATCTACTATCTGCCAAGACGTGGACTCAACAACACACGAAGGTCATCATTTGGTGGCTCCTCAAAGGTCGCTCTGTTAGCCCTAACGTAGAAGTAGAAGTGTTGCCAGTCATTCCTCTTTGAAGGATGGCCGGTCAAGATGTGGAGCCCCGGTCTAATCTTCACAAAGAAAAGACCATTCGAAAGAGGATGAGTCCGTGTCATCTCCTCAAAAACCTGAACAATCTTTGATACATCGATCTCGGAAGTCATGACCATCAGTGCCATGGCAATCTGATCGCTCCATTCACCAACTGAGTCAGAGAGATCTCTCTGCTAGCGCAGTACGCTGTGATGAGCCAAGGACTGGGGAACCATAGCTTCTTGTCCTTCTCGAAAAGGACTGGTAGAAACATTGATACCTGACTAGAGGGGTCTACATACGTTGTTTGCTCCTTAGAATAATGAACGTGAAATCATAGGTATTGCACTCCTTCAGCAACGACGTCACACTAGCGAAAGTGGACCTGGTGGGAAGGATGTCTCCCCAGTTATACCCTTTCACAAATGACTGGCGAATGGAACCTGATAGAACTTCAGGTAGCCGCTCGAAGGTCTCCCTATGGTAATAATGTATCGAATAGGTTGGTGGTCTTACATGGGAATAGACTCTTCCTTGGGAGTAGACTTTTCCTCGGTATTTCTTTTTTAACTCGAACCTTCCTCGGCATCACTCACATCAACAACGCCTTCCTCGGCGTCATCAAGAGGTTTGCAATCCCTATCCGCTCAGAACTGTTCATTGGCGTCACAGACAAGCCGAATCTGATTGAAATTCAATTTGGCAACGTCTCCTAGAGCATCTTGATGGATTCTCGCCGAGCAATCTACCAGAATCGAACCGCCTGAGAGATCTCGATCCGGGCTAAGGCTTGTGGCGAATTTCTTTCCCCTTCGTCGACTTCTTTTGGATCAAAGGAATTCTTTCTCAAGAACAAGCATATAAGAGAAGCAAATTGGAAAACTCTTAAAACCCACAATGGTTGACCGGAAAAATAAAGCTAAAATCGGCGAAGAGATAGAGAGAGAAAGTAACCTTCGATACGGAGATACGTGAAGCAATGACAGAGAGAATGCCTATTTATAGAAAAGGGCGCAAGTCTCGAAGGGGGCATCATTATTAGGCAATTGTACCTAGGTCGCCGCCTCTTTTCCCAAGCTTATAAGAGCGGCGATTTCCCTTCTCGGAGTAAACTGTACCTGTTTAAAGTTCAGAGACAAGTCAACCAGAACCAGATCGCTACAGTATTAAACCGGACCAGAACGGACCCGGTTCTCCGAGTAAGAGACTATCACGATTTCCCCAAACAATTTGTTGAACGCAGAAAAACATGCTTATCGCAGTACACGTAGCGGCCCGCCGAGTGAACAACGATTATTTTTTCACGATTCACTCACACTCAATCTACCGAGAGGAAGACAACATATTATTTTTTTTTGTCCCCAAGGCAAGCTCCCAAATCGGCAAATACCCTAACATAGTCTTCTATTTTCTAGACATACTCCTACAAATTCACTGAGATCGACCACGCCTGTCACAAGTGAATGGGGGGGGGGGGTGACTTACTCTTGGAGAGTGATTGCATCCCTCTACAAGGAACCTTAAATACAAAGACCCGTCTTGATATTCTTCACTTGGCCCAATGAATTCAGCCTCAAAGGTCGTCACTCGACTTAGCCGCTCAGCCATTCGGATGCACAAGTTTATGATCTTTATAAAGTATGCAGCTTGAGTGATGAACACAAAGATGGAGACTAGAAAAGGCGAGAGAGACTTGATGAAGGGGATGAAGTATGTTGATGGGAATGAGAGAATAAGGAGACTGATAAGTAGATTAGGAGAAAATAAGGAGAGACTAAAGAGTAACAAGAGATTTAGAGACTTTAGTAACCAGATTAGAGATTAGAGAGAACAAGACTTAAGTAACCAAGAGACTATGAAGAAGAGTTTTTATTACTCAGCTTGAGAGTTATAATCAACAATACAAGAGCTTAAATACATAAATGGATGCTGCAAACATAAGAAAACCTAAGGATAATAAGCATGTGGAATCAACACAATGGGGGGAGCCTAATTTGAAATACTTGGCCTAAAATGCACACATGCTTGGCCAATAAGAGGCTGAGGCGTGGTCTACATTGGGCAGTACAAGGGAACAGCATGACAGCCTGGCTAGTCTTACTTCTTTGTTGACGAGCCAATAAGAGAAGGGACCTCATCCATAAACGGTCAAGACAGCACAACACCTTCCTGGTTGCTTCCTAAGACACCTCAGACCAGAATTTGCCTTAGGATCTTTCTCTCTTGCCCATAAGCTCTATTCGCCTTCTTCATACCTTAGGACCCAAATATTCATCAGGGGGTGTACGGATTAGGGTTTGGTCCATACACTTTTTTTCTCTAAGTTTGCACAAACCCCAAATGAGTTCAAATAGTCTAATGTTAATGTTTTGGGTTGACTGTGTCCGTATGGTCTCTAGTCCATACGGACGTCCGTACGATAACCTTATTTTTCACATCCACCATTTCACAATAAACACTCTCCAATGCTTCATTCTTCACTTCAGGTTAACACTTCCCCTCAATCTTGACTATAGGGATCCTTAGTCAAGCTTGGAATCCTTAAGAATCTCCTCATTAAAAACCTTACAAGAAAAACCACTTTGGGATAAAACCATGCAAGAAATAAAGTGTAAGATCTCCAAGGCCTAGGGATTGGCCATTGAGAATTTTTGCCTTAGAAATAGTGTGTTTGAACACAAAGAACTCTGGATCGTGGCCTAATTGGTGCTGTAAGGATGAACTTCATGTCTTGCAAACACAAACTCATCTTAACCTTTTCATGGACCCGGTTTGCGTCTCCCACTCTCAACAGACTTCTCAGCCATCTTAAAAAGGCTAGGGACAACCAGATCATCTTCAGTGAGGCTTAAGTAAAGGTACCTGATACATTATCCCAATGGTGCATCAGTACTTATCAAGACAACATCACACAATTCTTTCAAACATTTAGATATCATTTCAAGATTTTAAAATGGATATGTATTGAATTGAAATGAGTTTATGACACTTCCCTTTTTGTATAGATGAGAAGTAGCTGATTGGTTAGTCACTTGAATTCCCCACTTGGCCTTTACACCCTCTTCAGAACACACCAACTTGTTGGAAAAGCTGAATGGATTCCTTAACTTCTCATCAACCACATCACCATAGAAGCCACTTTGATGAGTTCACTTTCTCCCTGAGACTGCCTAGAATAGCTTTGGTTGGTGTGTCTTTGTTGAAGTCTTTGCAATGGCGGGTTAGCACCAAGACACCAATGAACCGATTGAATCACAAACTAAATGCTCATGTAAATGCAAAATAGCTTATTAATGCTCATGGTGCAAGCAGTTGAGACATGCTACTCATTTCTACAACACATCAATGCAAGATAAGCTATGGCAGTACACAAGACAATGCAATGAACAAAACATGAGATCTTGGGACACTAGACACCACTTAATCCACATTTAAATTAAGACACAAGATCTCATTAAGGGTTAGGAGGTTTGCTTACAACCAAGGAATCTGAGTTGATTCCTTGAACCTACATGGACACGGCTCATTTGAACTTGGCAAGTTTGAGGTGTGGGTTCAATACCCAACACCTCTCCTTGGTGTGTCCATCCTTATTGCAATTCTCACACTTAAGACCCCTTCTATCCTCCTTCTTGTAAGCGGCCTTGTTGGACAGATGACTTTACTTCAGCTTGACTTGTAAAGGTAAGTGTTTCCTTTGCCTCAAACAAACCATGTGACCCTTGCTCCTTTTGGACTTGGGCACACACTTCTTCAAGTGTAGAAATATTATCCGACCTCAGTATGTGCTTTATTAGGTCGCTGAAAGCAGGGCTGAGGGTTAGGAGAAGACCAAACACCTTGCCTTGCTCCCTTCTTTCATTCAACACATCCGGATCGATGGATTGAGGCCTAAGCATCTCTTATTCAGACCAGATAGATCTGAACATTCCTAGATGTTCAGTAAACTCCACTTTTTCTTGGGATAGGTTGTTGATAGCCCTTTTGATCTCAAAGACTCAGCTGAGGTTTGAAAGGTTTCCATAGACCTTGTTAAGGGTGTTCCAAAGCTCTTTAGAACTCTAACAATATGAGTAGGCTTCAAGAATGGATCTTTCCAAAGACCTTTGGAGAATGGAAAAGACTATGAGGTCTTATTTCTGCCACCTTTCTTCATCAACCAGCTTGAAACTGGTTTCACCACAAGATGAGCCTTCTTGGGAAGCAACAGCTTTGGAGGACATTGAAGCATCTGATACAATGGCTCCACAAGCCTTTTCTTCCTTACTAGAGTTGCGTTCAGAAGGTGAGATCAGAGGAGCAGAGGAGGTAGTTAGGACCCTTGAGAGTGACCAGAATGACAATGGTTCTTGAGGAATCCTTCTTGAAGTCGGTTTGAACAAAACTGCTTGAGGATACTTCAAAGGTGGGAGCTTTAAGGCTGTATGAACTTAATCTCTAAAGGTGTGAACTTTGGAGCCTGCAAATATGTTGCCGGATGCTTCACCATGAGTTTGAGCAACCTGGCTCTGATACCATATGATCTTTATATAAAGCTGCAATGTGGGAACTGAAATTTGTACTGTCGATTTTAGTGAACGGAGGAAAGTCAAGAAACCCTAATTTTCCTTAAGGTCCCGAATTCCCTGCGTAAACACATGAATACGAAAAACATACCATAACAAGATATCGAAAGAGATTGCATAGAGGCTTTTATTGATTAAGACGAAGTAAAGTTACAGAGATTCACCAAATTGAAGAAGGACGAAAATTCGTCGACAGTGGAGAATTGAAGAAGCAGAACAGTGAAACGTTCTAAATATCAAACTCTCTAGTCTAGCCGCCTAGATCCTAAGTTCTCCTTAAGATAACAAAAAATTACCCCAAAAACTAATTTTTGGATCCTCTTGCTCCTTGTCTTGGCTCTTATTTATACAGGTCTCCAAGGTCGGTCATCTTTCCTTTTCTGCCCCTATTTGAGTTTATCTTCCGCCGAAATTTTTCTTATCTTCTCGATTTTCCATATTTTTCCCGAGACTTGAAAATTCTCTTATTTTCCATTTATCCTTTGTGGAAATCTTTTAGACCATTATTCAATCGGTTTCATTCTCTTCTAAAATAGTAAATGGGCCGTTATCGCGTTTTACACCCTTTCGGGCTGTTTTTGCGATTTTAGCGATTTTTACGATTCTTTCGGAGAAATCATCCTTCTTACATTTATACGATGTAGGTTCCGCAAAATAACAAGCCACTCATGTAATCGAGACAATGTTTGTGTTTAAGTTAATCATTGTTGTTTTACACGATTGACTTGAAGTTTTGGCGAAAAAACAAGTTTTACGTTTTTTATCGTAAAACTTTAACGGAAACTCCAATCGAGACGAAACAAGAGACGTATAAGAAAGATAGGACAGAGAGGATGATGAAGATGGTGTGGTATAGTTGCCCATGGGCAACTAGACATTTCTGAGTTTTCTACTTATGTTTAATTTGGCCATGTTTTATATGTTCGGGACTGGCCGTATGTGGCTTCGAATCCCTGCATCTTTGCGGATTTTTTAATAAACGGTAGGTTATGTTTTGAAACCGTAAGAGAATGTGTATAGGGAAGAATAGGAGTTGTCATCTCGTATCTAACTCTTTGCAAATCATCACATTTGTCGTTCGTTTTTTGCGAAAGATTTGAAATTTTTTATTATCTGAAATCGTATTATAACGTACGAACATAAGCAAAGATACATGCTTTAGGATCTCATATCAGTTAGATATCATGCCTTGAGATGTTCGAGACCAGTGTGCTGAGTTTAGGGTACGACCTAGTCCTAGTAACGATTTAGAGATTACGGTGACTATTTTGGCTTACGTTACTCGTAGCATTTTTGACCTGGTTTCGTCTCGATATTGAAGTCTGTGATAAGTTCTCGGCTGATACGACTTGCTTTGATTGGGAACCGAGCATCTCTCCAAAGGCAATTTTAAAATTTTCGGATTTCTTTTATAACGCGCTATTATCCTTGTGTCGGATGTCGGAGAGGTATCTCTATGGGAGGAGCTGGCTTAGTCTATTTAGGACGTTAGAGTTGTTTTTTGTGATAAAAAAACATGATGATCGATGTTACCATTTTGAGTCTTCGCGAAGAATAGGTGTCAGTGTGTATGAATGTTTGGGCTTCCAAGATGGAGGTTTCATCTAGGAAGGTATTTTATCAAAAAACGGTTTCTTCAAGAGTTTGCGACGTCTCACGATGCTGAGTGTTGGGTTTTCTTTGGTTTTGCCGCAGTTCTTGATTGAATGTTTGCGGGCTTGAATATTTTATCGGTTGTTCAATAGGTTTGATGATCTAGATTTTTCGAAAATTGTTTGTTATTTCTCGGGCGTTGTTTTAAGCGTTTTTTGCTTGTCTATAGCCTTGAAGTTTTCCTTTGTATAGGAGGTTAGCGAGACTTATTGTAAGTGTGTCCGCGTTTTCTGTATTGCGTACTATGTTTGTTTTTTATTAAAAAATATAGAATCTAAGCGAGCGGATATTTCAAAAAATGGGAGTATACGAGTATACGTACACGTGCCCACTCCCCCGCTTTTAGAGAGGGGGATAGCTGAACTCGTCTTGTAACGAATTGCCTACGTACCCTTTCACGGATCAAACCGTCTCATAGTTCATTTCATTGTGACACGATTGTTTAGTGATAATATTTCTTGAGGTGCATTGTTTTCTAGGTTCTCAGAATTTTGACGTCTTGCATGTTGGCGACTACGTATGCACCTGGTCGGACTATATTTATGATTTTATACAGCCCTTCCCAGTTTGCTCCGAGTTTTCCCGCATTTCGTTCATGGGTGTTCTGGAGAACTTTGCTAGGACTAACTCCCCTTCCTTGAATCTGCAGCTATGTACATTCAAGTTGAAGTACTTTGCGACCGCTTGTTGATAATTTTTGATTCGCACAAGGGCCTCATCCTGGTGCTCGTTTATAAGTTCAAGATCATCTAATAGCATCAGATTGTTCAATTCTTTGTGTTATGGGAGTAGTCTCCTGCGGATTCTGGGGCATTTGACTTTTGTCGGGATCATGCATTCTGATCCATAGACGAGGGGGGGGGGTATGGGGTTTCTCATGTTGCTCATCTTGGCGTCATCGAATGGGACCATAGGATCCCTTCGAGCTCTTCGGCCCATCGACTATTTTGCGTCAAAGCATTTCTTAAGCCTATCTAGGACGGTTTTGGTAAAAGATTTGGCCTGTCTGTTACTTTGCGGGTATCTTGGAGTCGACTTGGTTAGTCAAATTTTCCATTTCTCACAGAACTCATCAAATCTAGTCGAGATGAACTGAGATCCGTTGTCTTTTATGATTTCATATGGGATCCGTGCCAGCAGATGATATTTTTCCAAATTAAGCTTTCGACTTGGGCATCTTTCATGCTCGCATATGAATCGGCTTCGACTCATGTTGAGAAGAAGTCTGTTAATACTAGGAGAAAACGTTTCTGTTTAGATTTGTTCATAGGACCGACAATGTCCATCAACCACCACATGAATGGATATGACACTGAAATTGACGAGAGTACTTCTGTGGGTTGATGGATTGTTGGTGCGTGTCTTTGGCATTTTTCGCACTTTCGTGCAAAATTCTCGCAATCTTTGATCATCGTTGGCCAACAGTAATTGCGAGGGATCTCCCGCCAGAATGTTTCCGCAAGATCTGGAATGGACCTTTGCCGTGATCTTTCGTGCTTTGTCTCTTTCCACGCAGGTCATCAGTGGTCCAGAAAACCTCCATTTGTTGAGTTCTCCGTCTACTAAGACGTATCGCGTGGCCTGAGTTTTGATTTTTTGGGCTGTCCACTTTTCTTTGGGGAGCGTCCTATTGGCGATGTACGCTAGGATTATTTCCATCTACGAGATATCGCAACCGTACTCGGATTGTTCTGAATTTTCCTCAGGCTGGATGTCATTATCGTCATCGTCTTGTGAGTTGATTAGGTTTACGATGACAGTTGGCATGATGCTCGGATGCTCTATGAATTCGATGGGGATTACTCTTCTTACTGGACCTGAGCTTGAAGCTAAGGCTGCTAGGGCGTCGGCCTGGACATTTTTCTCGCGGGAATTCGTGTGAGAGCGAATTGATCAAAGTTCTGAACTAGATTACGAGTTTTAGGTATGCATCCATCCTCCCGTCTCTTGCTTCGTATTCCCCGATGTATTGGTTTGCTACTATTTGGGAGTCGCAATACACATGGATATTACGTATCTTGAGACCATGAGCTAGCCGCAAACCCGCAACGAGAGCTTTATACTCAGCTTCGTTGTTTGAAGTGTGAAAAATTAGTCTAAACAATTGCTCCAACACTTCCCCAGCGGGCGACGTGAGTCGAATTCCAATCTCGAGCCTTGTTTGGATAAAGACCCGTCGACATGAAGGTTCCATGTCAAATTCGGTTCTTAGATTGTGATGCTTCCGTGGGAAATACTATCAAGAAATCAGCGAGTACTTGCGACTTTGCAAAAGTTTTCGCCCAATACTCGATATCGTATTCAATTAGTTCGACTGTCCACTTTGCTAGCCTCCCAGATTGACTAGGGCTGTGAAAAATTCTTCCTAACGGAAATGATGTGAGGACTATGATCGCTTGCAACTGGAAGTACGGTCTCAATTTTTGTGCTGACATTACGACGGCGAGTGCTAGCTTCTCCATTAGAGGGTACCGTGTCTCGGCTTCCAGCAAGGTTTTACTTACGTAACAAATCGGGTTTTTCGCATTCGTCGGACCACTCAAAATTTTTGTTCCCTTTTAAGTTGTCGTAGTAGGGTAAGCATTTGTCCATTGATCCCGAGATAAAGAGATTAAGTGCTGCTACTCTCCCTGTTAACCTTTGTACTTCTCGCTTTGTCCTTGGAGAGGCCATTTTGATTAGTGCATTGATCTGTTTCGGATTAGCTTTGATTCCACGATACGTGACTAGGTATCCGAGCAACTCCCCTGATGCCATTGCGAACCTGCATTTGGCCGGGTTTAGTTTCATGTTATGCATGTTTAGTCTTTCGAAACATTCCTGCATATGGGCGATGTGATCGCGTCCTTGAAGAGATTTTACGAGCATATGATTGATGTAAACTTCCATATTTTTTCCGAGTTGCTTAGAGAACATACGGTTTCCGAATCATTGGTAAGTCATGCCTGCGTTCTAGAGACCAAAAGGCATTACTTTGTAACAATAGGTGTCGCGATTGGTGATGAATGCAGTTTTCTTGTGATCGTTGGGATTCATCATAATTTGGTTGTTTCCCGAGAAAACATCCATGAAAGATAGGAGTTTGTTACCTGCTGTTTCTTATACCAAGCAATCGATGTGTGGTAATGGGGGAAGCTATCTTTAGGACATGCCTTGTTGAGATTGGTGAAATCGATGCAAACTCGCCACTTTTCGTTTTTCTTTTTGACCACAATGGGCTTTGCGAGCCATTCTGGGTATTTGACCTTCCATTATGGATCTGATTTTGAGGAGTTTATTGACCTCGTCATTGATAGTGGTGGCGCGTTCTGTTCCAAACTTTCTTCTTTTTTCATTTTACAGGTTTGAAAGTTTGGTCGACGTTGAGTTTGTGACATATTACGTTGATATCGATCCCTGGCATGTCTTTTGCAGCCCAAGTGAACGTGTATAGGTTCTTTTTCAGACAGGCTATCAGCTCCGTTTTCAAGGGCTTGCAAAGGTTAGCGTTGATTTCAATGCTCGGGAATTTCTCGTCGAGACATATTAACACAATGAGTTTGCAAGTTGGTTCAAACTTTTCTCCAAAGGCCTCGGATTTCCGTAATTGCCAAAAGATTTTTGTTTCATCTTGTTCTGTGGCGTTTCAACGGAAATCGATTTCTTTTTTCTTTTTTTGTGATAGAGTTCTGGAATTCTTTCGCTTCAATTCTGCAGCAAAATAAATTTGCAATATTTTTCGATCTCCCCAGATTGTTTTGATTCCAGAGGTATTCAGAAATTTGATACCCAAGTGGTAAGTTGAAGGGATAGCTTGCATGGAATTAAGCCATGGGAATGCCCATGATTGCGTGGTAAAATGCAGAGCGATTGACGACTGAAAATTCCACGACTTTGGTTATGCTCCTAGCTTTAACCGCGCGTTTAATTGAGCCGAGGGTCATAATAGCTTCTCACGAGAACCCCACTCTCGGGCATGGACTCTCTATGATTTCAGAGAGCTCGATTTTCATTCTATCTAGGGTATCTTTGAAGATAATATCGGCCGACCTTCCAATGTCGACCAATACTCTTGCAACATTGATATCCTGGATCGTCAACTCAATGACAAGGAGATCGTTATGAGAGTTACCCAATCGGCTGTTGCTATATCCTTGCGACATTTTCATTTTGTTTGGTTAGACATACCGCTTCCGTATTGTTCGGTGATTATAGTGTTAGAGAATCTGACCCCACCCTCATTTCCTGCGTAAACACATGAATACGAAAATAGACAATAACAAGATATCGAAAGAGATTGCATAGAGTTGTTTTCTTGATTAAGACGAAGTGAAGTTACAGAGATTCACTAATTTAAAGATGGACAGAAATTCGTCAACAGTGTAGAACGGAAGAAGCAAAACAGTTAAATGTTCTAAATATCAAACTCGCTAGTCTAGCCACCTAATCCTAAGTTCTCCTAAAGCTAACAATAAATTTCCCCAAAACCTAGTTTTCAGACCCCCTTTCTTCTTGTCTTGGCTCTTTCTTATATATGTCTGCAAGGTCAGACGTCTTTTCTTTTCTACCCCCGATTTGAGTTTATCTTCTGCGAAAATCTTCCTTATCTTCTCGATTTTCCATAATTATCAGGAGACTTGACAATTATCTTATTTTCCATTTATCCTTTGCAGAAATCCTGTAGACCGTCATTGCAGTCGTTTCATTCTCGTCTAAAATTGTAAGTGGGCCTTTATCCCGTTTCAGACCCTTTCGGGCCGTTTTGCGATTTTAGCGATTTTTAAGATTTCTTTCGGAGAAATCGTCCTTCATATGTTTATATGATGTTGGTTCCAAAAACTAACAAACCACTCATGTAATTTAGAAAATTTTGGTGTTTAAGTTGACTGTTGTTTTACACGATTGACTTGAAGTTTTGGCGAGAAAACAAGTTTTACGATTTTTATCATAAAACTTTAACGGAAACTCCAATCAAGACAAAACAAGACACCTCTTAGAAAAGATAGAATGAGAGGATGATGAAGATGGTGTTTTCTAGTCACCCATGGACGACTAGACATTGCTGAGTGTCTAGTCTCCCATGGGCAACTAGACTATGCTTCGTGTCTAGTCGCCCATGGGCGACTAGAATATATTTTGTGTCTAGTCGCCCCTAGGCGACTAGAGTATGTTCCGTGTCTATTCGCCCATGGGTGACTAGACCATGTTCTGTGTCTAGTCGCCCATTGGCGACTAGACGGTGTTGCTTGTGTAGTCGCCCATGGGCGACTAGACAATGTTGCTTGTCTAGACTCTCGTGGGCGACTAGACAATGTGTGCGGTTCTTCATTGTCCCAAAACTTATTTTGTATGATTTTTCGGAATAAGTTTCCTTCGGAGAATAGTCTTTAGCAATCTCGTACGTTGATTTCAAGATTACAGTTTTTGTTCCCAACATGCAACTTGAGCGATGAACACAAAGATGAAGACTAGAAATGGTGAGATAGACTTGATGAAGGGGATGAAGTATGTTGATGGGAATGGGAGAATAAGGAGACTGATAAGTAGATTAGGAGAGAATAAGGAGAGACTAAGAGTAACACGAGATTTAGAGACTTTCGTAACCAGATTAGAGATTAGAGAGAACAAGACTTAAGTAACCAATAGACTATGAAGAAGAGTTTTTATTACTCAGCTTGAGAGTTACAATCGAAAATAAAAGAGCTTAAATACATAAATGGATGCTGGAAACATAAAAAAAAACTAAGGAGAATAAGCATATGTGGAATCAACACAATGGGGGAAGCCTATTTTAAAATACTTGGCCTAAAATGCACACATGCTTGGCCAATAATAAGCTGGGACCTGGTCTACTTTGGGCAGCACAAGGGAACAGATCATGGCAGCCTGGCTGGTCTTACTTATTTGTCGACGAGCCAATAAGGGAAGGGATCTTATCCATAAACAATCAAGACATCGTAACACCTTCATGGTTGCTTCCTAAGACACCTCGGACAAAAATATGCCTTAGGATCTTTTCCCTCTTGCCCATAAATTCCATTCGCCTTATTTATACCTTAGGACCCAAGTCTTTATCAGGGAGTGTAAGGACTAGGGTTTGGTCCATACACTTTTTGCCCTAAGTTTGCACAAATCCCAAATGAACCCAAATGGTCGAATGTGAATTTTTGGGTCGCCTAATTTTTGCACATCAACCATTTCACTATAAACACTCTCCATTGCTTCATTCTTCACTTCATACAAACACTTCTGTTCAAGCTTGACTATAGGAATCCTTATTAAAGTTTGGAACCCTGAAGAATCTCCTCATTAAAAACTTACAAGGAAAACCACTTTGGGATAAACCTTGCAAGGGAAAAAATGAAAGATCTCCAAGGGCTAGGGATTGACCACTGAGACTTTGTGCCTTAGAACCAGTGTAGTTGGACACAGAACTCTGGATTTTGGCCTAAGTGGTGCAGCCATGATGAACTTCATGTCTTGTAAATACAAACTCACCTTGACCTCTTCATGGACCTGGTTTGGGTCTCCCCCTCTCAACAGACTTCTCAGCCATCTTGGAAAGGCTAGGAACGACCGATAATCTTCAGTGACGCTCAAGTAAAGGTACCTGATTTATTATCCCAAAGGTGCATCAGTACTTATCAAGACAGTATCACACAATTCTTTCAAACATTTTAGAGAAAATGGAAATGATGAATGTATTGAATTGAGTTTATGACACTTCCCTTTTTGTTTAGGCGAGGAGTGGCTGGATTGGTTAGTCACTTGAATTCCCCAATTGACCTTTGTACCATCTTCAGAACACACCAACTTGTTGGAAAGGCTGAATGGAGTCCTCAGCTTCTTATCACCATAGAAGCCGCTTTGATGAGTTCACTTTCTCCCTTAGACTGCCAAGAATAGCTCTGGTTGGTGTGTCTTTATTGAAGTCTTTGCAATGGCTTGATATTGGACCATGGATCATGCATATTAAGACTCCCCGACAAGCTTAACTCCAAGACTAGAGAAGAAGCTAAGCTTGTGGGCTGAGTGTATGCAACTCCATGGCCGTAGGACCACTGGTCTTGATAAGACTTTGGTGATGGTCTTAGTCTTTTGAGCTTACTCCCTTCCTTATACCAGGAACTAGAGTGTTTGAATAACCATAGAGAGTATTCACAAGAAAAGTTATCATTGCATAATGACCCATGCTACACTTCATATAGAATAGGGACTAACTTTTCCAACGGTATCATGCAATAACATTTGACCTTTGTCTTAATACCTTGGTTGTTGGGGAGCCACTACACCACATCATGTAAACCTGACACCACCACAACTCAATGAAAGATTAGATCTTTTCCATTGGGATCAAACCAAGATCATATATTTGGTTTGATCACCAGTGCCTCAACACAATGCAATAATCTTGAAACAAGCCAATCAACAAGAACAAAATCAAGAATTTCAAAACTTCTCTAGATGCAATGCAAGCTTTAAAAAATAAAATTGCAACTAGGTTAGATTTTAGATGGATCAGTATATGAAATCAACAATCTTAAACAATAAATATACGAATGCAACAGATTCAATCTGCATGTAACTAAAGACTATATGATTCATCTAAGCAACCTAAGCAATAGAGAATGCATTGCAAGACATGCTAATGAACACTAGTATAATCAAAACCATAGATTCACTTCTAAATGCTACAAGAAATCTACGATGGATTAACTGTGACATTAGCACCAACACACCAATGAACCAGATTGAATCACAAACTAAATGCTCATAAAAATGCAAAACAGATTATTAATGCTCATGATGTATGCAGTTAAGACATGCTACTTGATATGTCATGGTTTTTACCTGATTTTACCTATGATATGTATATGGTTTGAAGTCTTTATTATGCAATTCGTATTATTTTAGAGTCTTTACAGGTTCAAGTACTCATTGGAAGCAATTGGAGCTTTGGGATCATTCTGGAGCACTGAAGAGTACTCAGCTAAGAATTTAGAGTCAGAACAAAGAAACGTTACGACCATCGATCGACGCCTCAACTTGAGTGTCAACTTGAATGTCGATCGACGCCTCAAGTTGAGTGTCAACTTGAGTGTCAATCGACGACTCAACTTGAGTGTCAATCGACGCCTCAACTTGAGTGTCGATCGACGGTCAACAGTTATGCCGAGTTACTAAACTTTTGAAGAAATCACAATTCTGCCCATATGTTCTATTATTTGCAAGACAAGTCATTAGCCGAGTTTTAAGCTATTTATTAGGTTATTTAGTTGTCTTGCAAGACACCACTTTTTAGACAACTCTTTTGATACTTGCAACCTTGACGGCTACCTTTGGAGAGAGAGATCTATTCGATTATCAGACTAAGATCTTGAACTCCCTTGTTTCATTATTGTTATTCTATATGCAATTTAGTATCTATTCATCATGTTTATTTCAATCATGTCTGAGTAGTATATTGTTAGATTTAGGGTTCTTTAAGGGTAGTTAATTGCTTGCTATTATTATGGAATTGTTAGGGTTATTCTAACTAGTTCTTTGTTTAAGTAGATCTTAATGCTAAGTTGAATTTGATCACTTCAACCTTAGATTATAGGATGTTATAGCACAAGCGAGAGCTTGGTTATACCCTGAAATATATCTTAAACAGTCTCAAACACTAGTAACAAACGAAAGTTGAACTAGAGAATTAAAGAACTTATGAAACACATAAATCGTCTCTGTTTGGAATTAGTGGCGATCGATGCCACACAGTGGCCGTCGATCAACACTCCGTTAAGATTCGCGATAGCGACTTTGTCTAAACCTTAAGTTTGAGTTCAGAACAAGAGCTTCACTAAAACCCTTAATAATCCATTAGTTTGCATTGCTTAATCTACCTAAGAGTTCCCCTAAGTCTAATCCTTCTTATTGATCTTTACAAACCAAACCAATTCTTAATTCATCACTCATAAATCTATACTTTCATCTAGCTTTATTTTGAAACAACAAATCTATTGTGTGATCTTAGAGTCTCTGTGGATTTGATCCCTAAGTACTACACTGAACCTCTTATTTGAGAGAGTAAAGTAGCTCATAGGGTTAATTTGAGAGTGCATAATAAAAGCTACATCAAATTTGGCGCCGTTTTCGGGGACTCTTTCTTATTGCCATTAGATTTAGTTTAGGATATAGTCTAGATTTTTATTTTTACTGTTGCTAACCTATTCTTTTCATATTCCTGATGACACATGTACCTTTTGAAGAGAATATGGACTCTGGACGTCAAGCGTCGATCGACGGAGATCCTTCAACATCGATCAAGTTTAGTCCAACAACATCAGGTGACACTCTGCTACCGCCATCAATGCCGATCAGCTGAAAGCAGGTAAGTCCACCTATACTAAATTATTACTAAGAAAGTTGTTTTAAAAGATCTAAATGATCACGAACTTAACGTTGAAAGCCAAATCATTGATAAACATGGGACTGAAATCCGTGACCAAAATACTAAATCTCAACAAAATGAGATAACAAATAACCTACCAATGCTCAAACACTTAAACCCCAGCATAACCTATTCCAATAGGTCCGCTATCATATTACCAGACAACCATATGGAAATTCTGATCTTAACGCCGAATATATTTCCTATCTAAATAAAAAACTGATCAGTGGTTTTCCCACTGAACATCCGAATGATCACATGGCGCTTCTGGAAGACGTGGTGTTTGACGACTTCAAACGTTGCAAGCTTTTTCCCTTTTCTCTAGTTGGGAAAGCCGGGAGGTGGCTGAATCTGCTACCACTGAGATCCTTAACCTGCGGGAAAGATATCATGGACGTTTTTCTTAATCACTTCTTCAGCAAAGAAGAAAGATACTAGAAGGCAAGGAGAAATTTTTTGACATTCCTTCTAGGTGACCGCGAATCCTTTGAACATGCGTGGGCAAGATTCAAGGACTACCAATTCGCATGCCCACACCATGGTGTCTCAGAACCTCAACTCATCAACACCTTTTATCGAGGAATAAGCCAAGACTATCAAACTATTCTAGATACAGCCAGCGAGGGGAACTACGGTACTCGACATCCCCAAGACGCTAAAAACCGATTTAGAATGTAGCTTTAGGTAAGGCCTTTGAGAGGAAAGATACTGAAAGGAAGGAACCATCAACGTCCGCAGAAGAGAAACATCTTGTCAAAGTTGAGAAGACTCTGGCTACAGTAGCGGCTCTCCTAGGAAAATGCGTTCAATCAGAACATAATGATGAGAAGGATGATAATTCTTCGAAAGAGAAAGACGAGTTGAATTCACAGATGCGATAATCTCAAGCGATCAGCAATTTGGGAAAAACATTGGTAGTTTCTCAACCAACTACGATGCAAATGTGCAAGAACGTGAAATAAATTCTAAATCAAGAATGGATCAAGTATTCACAGGAAATCGTAGGGTAGTTGTCGATCTCGACAATAAATTGGACTTAATATCAGAAATGATGAAGAAATTCGAAATTTGGGTGATCAAATTAAGAGGATCGAGAACCAAGTTGCATATAACGCTCAGGCTATTAGAATAGAAGAAGGTGTCCTGCCTAGTATGACGGATTCCAACCCCAGGAGTCATGTCAATGTTGTACCCCAACGAAGTCGAAAACGATTAATTCCCGGCGCAAAAGAAAGCATCATTATTGATGAATTCACTCTAATTCCGCAGGAGGAGAAGGAAAAATCAAACCATGTTCATGTTGACATTGACACACATAGTCCTGAAATTCTTCCCAAAACAGGAATTTCAGACAGCGCCGACGACATATAGTAATTACCAGCAAACTTGAAAGAGACAGAAGAACAGGATCGTGATACCATCGATCGACATCCAACATCTGAAATCGATCGACATAACGAACAACCCATATATCGACGTCATGTACCTAGAGTTGATCGACGCGTAACCCCTAATCCAAGATTAGCTGAACCGGTCCAAATTGGGGTTTACCCACAAAGATCACTTGTCCCTGGTAATAATGCAAAAGCAAGGAAGCATTTGGATTGAGCGATGCAAGAAGGTATTCGACAAATTAATCCTCGAGACGCCACTTAGCAATGCCATACATGTTTCATCTATTATCAAGAAATACGTGAAAGATGAGTGTCACGAGGATTCGGTGAACAAGAACATAGAATAATGATGGTCTCCAAGGAAGAGAGTGTTATTATTCAAGGAGATACTCCAACTAAACTTCCTGATCCCGGTAGCATCTTAGATTGCACCATCCACAATGAGAGATTTCAAAGATCACTCTGTGATTTGGGCTCTAGTGTAAACTTGATGCCTTACTCGATTGCAATTGCCCTTGGGCTAACTCAGTTCCAGTCTACAGGGATCACTCTCGTTCTAGCCGATAGATCCACTAGAGTTCCATAAAGCGTACTTGAAGATGTGCCTATCCGCATTAACAATTGTCTTATACCTACAGACTTCGTGGTGCTGCGATACGAGCAAGAACCAAAAAATCCCCTAACTTTAGGAAGACCGTTTCTGGCTACGACCGGAGCGATCATTGACGTCAGAGAAGGACAAATATGTCTCAATCTCAATAATTTACCAATGGTATTAGGCATGGAAAAGGTAATCAAGAAACACTTGATCGACGGTCAAGACTACCATATAGTTCATCTTTTAGAAGTAGGTGTAGAGTCATTCATCGATATGTGTTCTAATGACCCTCTAGATAGAGAAATCACATCTCCAGAAGCAAAATATTTGCATTGGACGATTGAATTGAAGAATATGCAAGATTGATGGATGCCGTCAAAGAAGTTATGCACGTTGATGTTGAAGAAATCGATGTATCGACTACCGTCGATCGACAGACAGAATCTACCATCGATCGACAACCTTCAATTACCGGCGACTGGAGTAAGGAGAAAGCGCCAAAGGTTGAGCTTAAAATGCTCCCAGCTGGACTTAAATATGCTTTTCTTTATGAAAACTCCTATCCCGTTATCATCAACGCCAAACTAAATAGCGTAGAACAAGCACTTCTGCTCAACAAGTTGCGAAAAGATCGCAAGGCTATCGGATATTCTTTAGAAGACATTCCATGGATTTCCCCAAATTTATGCATGCAGAGGATGCACCTGGAGGATCAAAATCGTCTGTTGAACATCAAAGAAGGTTAAATCCCAATCTGAAAGAAGTAGTCAAAAAGAAATCATGAAATTTTTGGAAACACGCATTTTCTACCTATATCAGATAGTAACTGGGTCAGCCCAGTTCATGTTGTCCCAAAGAAGGGAGGAATCACGGTGGTGAAAAACGATAAAGATGAATTGATCCCGATGAGGACTGTGACCGGACACAGAATGTGTATCGATTACAGAAAGCTTAACGCTGCCACACGAAAGGATCACTTTCCTCTCCCTTTTATCGATCAGATATTAGAAAGACTCGCTTGCCACTAGTACTATTGTTTTCTTGACTGGTATTCAGGAATTTTCCAAATTCCCATACATCCTGAAGATCAAGAGAAGACCACTTTCACTTGTCCCTATGGAACGTTCCTGTATCGCAGAATGCCCTTTGGACTATGTAATGCTTTTGAAGCATTCCAACGGTGTATGATGTCTATATTTACTGACATGATCAAATACTTCATGAAAGTTTTCATGGACGACTTCTCGGTTTAGGGCCCAAATTCAAAACATGCCTAGATAACCTATGTAGGGTACTAGGAAGATGAAAAGAAAAGAATCTAGTTCCAAACTAGGAAAAGTGTCATTTCATTGTCAACAGCGGAATCGTTTTTGGGGCACAAAATCTCAGCAGCTAGTATTGAGGTGGACAAAATCAAAATCAAGGTGATGACATGGTTACCGCCACCTACCAACGTGAAGGACACCAAAAGCTTTTTAGGACACGCTGGATTTCATAGAAGATTCATTAAAGATTTTAGTAAGATAGCTAGACCTCTTACAGCGCCCCTATGTAAAGAAAAAAAATTCGACTTCATACCCGATTGTCTGACAGCTTTCAAAGAAATCAAATCAGCCCTAGTATCTGCTCCGATTGTGCAAGATCCAGATTGGAGTTTACCTTTCGAATTTATGTGCAACGCCAGCAATTTCGCTGTGGGCGCTGTACTCGAACAGAAGAAGGACAAAAATCTGCATGTTATATACTATGCTAGTAGGATTCTCGATGACGCTTAAAGCAATTACGCGATAACAGAAGAACTACTAGCCGTGGTATTCGCCTTCGAAAATTTTTGCTCTTATCTAGTCGGTTCAAAAGTGGTCGTCCATACTGACCACGCCGCCCTGAAATACTTAATGAATAAAAAGGACGCAAAACCTAGGCTTATTAGATTGATTATCCTTTTACAAGAATTGGACATAGAAGTCAAGGATAAAAAGGGAGTAAAACGGAATCGCAAATCATCTATCTCGAATAAGAGTTGAAGACGACGTCCCCATCGATGATTTCTACCTATAGAAAGGGTCTACCACGCAGAATCGACCTTCGTTGGTCATGTGCATTCGACGAGTGAGGAATAATCGATCAACATGCAAAGAAACGTCGATCGATGGTTATCTTGAAGAGCACGACTAGACGACCATTCTGCACGATGCACTTGTCAGATGCAATCCTTTAACGCCAAACAGTGATTCTCTCGGATGTAGAAGTTTAAGTCAGGGGGGTGTGTGCTATGAAAACCCTCTATAGACCTTGGTATGCCGATCTCGTAAACTATCTTGCAGCTGACATAAAACCAGAACAATTTAAAGGATACCACAAAAATAAATTCCTGAGAGAAATCCAGAGATATCACTGGGACTAAACATACTTTTACAAAACTTGTTCTGGCGGCATATATAGATGTTGCGTTGCTGTAAGTGAAGCCGCAAATATTATGTATCATTGTCACGGATCCAATTATGCTAGGCATTTAGCCAGTTTTACGACAATGTCAAAAATCCTACAAGCTGGTTTTTGGTGGCCAACCATGTTTTCTGATGCTCAAGCATATGTAGCAAAGTGCAACCCTGTCAAAGGAGAGGAAAAATCAGCAAGAGACACGAAACGGAGCAGAATTTCATACTCAACTTGAAGTGTTTGATTGCTCGGGCATCGACTTTATGGGCCATTTCCCCTCTTTGCGCAGAAAAATACATATTAGTTTCTGTAGAATACGTATCCAAATGGGTTGAAGCAATAGCCACTCCAAAAAAGAGGCAGCAGTATTCGTGAAACTTTTCAAGAGTATAATCTTCCCACGATTTGGAGTTCCACGAATCATAATAAGCAACGGAGGTAACCACTTTATTAATACAGTGTTCGAAAAATTACTCAAGAGATATGGAGTTCACCATCTAGCAGCGACACCCTATCATCCTCAGACTAGCGAACAAGTAGAAGTATCCAACCGACAAATCAAGGAAATCTTAGAAAAGACGGTAGGATCAACCCGAAAAGACTGGTTTTTAAAATTGGATGACACACTTTGGGCTTACCGTACCAGGTTTAAAACACCATTAGGAACCATCCCGTTCCAATTACTCTATGGAAAATTATGTCATCTACCAGTTGAGCTAGCGCACAAAGCAGAATGGGCCATCAAAACAACAAACTTTGATGCTAAACCCGCTGCTGAAAGAAGATTTATCCAATTGAACGAACTGGATGAGATCAGGTATCACGCCTACGAGAACTCGAAATTGTACAAGGAGAGAACTAAAGCCTATCACGACAAGAAAATGATTTCTCAGCATTTCACTCCTAATGACCAAGTACTCATGTACAACTCTTGGTTAACTCTGTTTCCCAAAAAATTACGTTCTCGTTGGTCCAAATATTTCACCGTGAAAGTAGTCATGCCTCATGGGGCGATTGTCCTGACTAATTCAAAAGGTGAAGACTTCATGGTGAACGGGCAAAGAGTAAATATTACTGAGCTAGAACTGAAATTCCGGATCCTCAGACCACGCGCCTAGAGATGCCAAATCCCGATTGACGAGCCCAGTTTTTTCGTCAAGCTTACGACCTTAAACAACCGCTTAGTTGGAGGAAACCCACTTGTGAATATCTAATTTTATTTTATATGAATTTTTTTAAATAAATAAAATAAATAAATAAACAATAATAATATTTATAAAAATAAAAAAAAAATATATAATAATATAGTAGTTATGCGCGAAACAGAGATGTAGGGAGTGACCATCAATCGACGCCACATAGGTGCCATCGATTGACGGTGCAGCGTCGAGTGTATAAGCTCGACGGAACCCTTTTTCATAAACATTTTCCAAAACCGCCAAAACCCACCGATTTTCAAGAGGCGATTTCTCCCTAAATCATTGGTCGATTTTGCTCGTTTTGACCCTAATCCACTAGATTTCAACCCCTCTATCTGTTTAGGTCACTAAATCAACCGATCTTCAAGGTATGGTCTTTGAATCTCTTAGTTTAGGAAGTTTCTATGGATTGAGAGAAAAAGCGAACTGTTTTGGGTATAGGTTGGAATTTAGAACGTTTTAGGGTGATTGATTACTAGAATAGGAGTTGTCAACAGCTAGTTGTTGTTTGCATGATCCTTGGTCCGATTTGGGAGATGAAAATCTTGTATCAGTCGCGATCGACCATCGATCGACGCCCGTGAGGGTCCGTCGATCGACAGTAGCTTCGACTTGACAAATCGCTGATTCTCGTTTGTTTTGCTGTTGCAGATGAGCGAGAGGAGAAACAAGGCGCATTTTGATGTTGGTGGCTCTAGTTCTGCACCATAAGGACCTCCGTGTTCTGCACCTTGTTCTAAGGAGTAAGGGGATTTGATAGACACGTTCGAAGACTACCCTGACCCGAAGGCAGCTGTCGCCTCTAGGGCGTGTACCCACAGGGCTGTCTCAGGACTGGGATGACTATGACAACCTCTACTATAACGTCTGACAAGGCATTTCTATCGATCCCACCAGGTTTGTCAACTGAGACGTCTTGAACAAGCTGAAGCTCCGATCTGACGTTCGCGACATGATGAGGGAGCTTGGTATGGGGACCATGGCTACTGCACCATATCCGCTCTACCCCGACCTGGTCCAGCAGTTCATGGCCACAGTTCGAATTATCTATCAGAACTCGAAGGCGAAGAGGTCAATTGAGGCCCACCTGACCTTCATGACTAGGGGCATCCGGTACCGGCATCACCATCCCCACCCTCTGTCGCGTCTACGGGTTTAGCAACCCCGACTACCTTGGCTGTGCCGTCCCTCCTTTTCCTGGCCAGACCGCCTTTTGGGAGCTCATTGGGCAGGTCATTTCGACTCCAATGCGACCATATAGACAGATGTTCACCACCCATCCATGTTCTACTTCGTGAAGATCCTTGCCAACACCAAGTTGTGCAAGATGAAGCCAAATAGCTGATGGTTCAGGAGCTCACACTGCTGGCTGAGTCAGTCAGGGGCCTGGTTGAGCTAGATGATGAGGTCTTTACACCGCCCGTGAGCGACTAGATGGTGAACATGGGAGCCGTTTTTTCCGAGAACTTAGTATCCATGAAGGGGAAACCCTTCAAGGGATCCGACAGGAAGAATGAGACAGTAGGGGTAGGGAGCCTCCTGACACCCATCTTTCTACACCTCGGTATCAGCCTTTAGGGAGCCTCCATGGAGTCTGAGTTCGAGTATCTAGATGAGACCCACCTGACAAGGGCAGGGTGGCTGAAGGAGGACGCCTATGGTCGTTCATAGACGAGACGCGTCCCACATGATAGAAATCTCGGCGCCCACTGTGACAGATTTTGTTGATACCCATGCATGCCTCACATTCAGACCAGACAAGCACCTCGTCCGCAATACACCCGTCCGTATCAGGCGCAGAGGGGGACTCAGAGCAGCCCACGCTACCCCTGAGGACCATCCAGCAGCACCTCCACCAGGTTTCCCGCAGATTCCAGAGATCCCCACTCACGATCACGGAGACTTCCAGCGATTCATGGTGGGAGCACTTCAGGCCATATGGGGCAGGTTAGAGGCTATGACTCGGTGACAGTGCTTTAGTCGTCCACGTACCAGGGCGAGGTCTCCACCAGCAGCTCCAGCACCACTGCGCCAGACAGACATGGATACCACCGACAAGGAGTAGTCTGCATTTTTACTCTCCTCCTTTCTATTTTTACTTTGGACCCCACACATGACTTTTTTTTTATGTTATTTAATTTATTAAATTTTATTGGACTCACGTTTATTACTGTTTCTTGTTGCTTTAACTTGATTTTTGGAGTGTCTAAAAGAGCTAACAAAGAGATATGATCAGATGAAGGAATCTTAGACACTTTTACGATTACATGCTGACGAGTTCATGATGTTCGTCGACCATCGATAGATGGTCCCTTGTCGCCGTCGATCGATGGAGACTTGGACAGAAAAATACGAGTTCTTTAAATCTTAACACCATATGTTGTTTTATAAATATTTTATAGAGTCAAAAGTTAGATGTTAGTTATAGGCTATAATCTTTTTTCTAGAACTGTTTGTTGCACTATTTTCTAGCACTATTATGAGATTGAATGGAAAAGCTAAATAGATTGATTATCCTGTAACACTCACACTTTCTAAGAACTTCTAAAAGAACCAAAGCTATCCTCCAACCTAAGTAACTATATTTGCTTGTTCTGGGGATTGGTATGCAGAGGATCGAAATCCTCCTGTAAATCTGAAAGGTAAAATACTTTACCTTCTTATCATCCTCTCACCTTTCTTCAGCATCTAAAAAAAAGATAAAAATTAAGATTGAGATGATTTCCTAAGATGCAGAGAAGTAGGTACATCACATGTGACCCCACTATTCTAATTCAAAGGAATGATCACACATTGTTGGAAGCGAGGGGTTGGTACATTACCGATGACCCCACTATTCTCCTACAACTCTTTTAGTTAAATCGAAAATGAGATGGCAAGATGGACTGTATCAGCATCATTGTCCATTGAATTTGAGATATAAAAATATTCAGAGAAGAAAGAAGAGAGGGGAAAATGATTAGCAAAGTTACATGTGGTTCAGACACTTGCTTGTAAGTCTAGGGAGTTGATATGTAATGATTTTTACTTGATTTTACCTATGATATGAATACGGTTTTGAAGTATTTATTATGCAATTTGTATTGTTTTAGAGTCTTTACATGTTCAGGTACTCATTGGAAGCAATTAAATATTTTGGATCATTCTGGAGTATTGAAGAGTACTCAGCCGAGAATTCAGAGTCAGAGCAAAGAGACGTTACGACCATCAATCGACACCTCACCTTGACTGTTGACCAACAGTCAACACTTCTGCAAGTTACTAAAGTTTTGAAGAAATCACAATTCTGCTCAGATGTTCCATTATTTGCAAGACAAGTCCCTAGTCGAGTTTTAGGTTATTTATTAGGTTATTTAGTTGTCTTGCACGACACCACTTTGAGACAACTCTTTTGATACTTGCAACCTTGATGGCTACCTTTGGAAAGAGAGATCTATTCGATTATCAGACTAAGATCTTGAACTCCCTTGTTTCATTATTGTTATTCTGTGTGAAATTTATTTATCTATTCATGTATGAGTAGTTTATTGTTAGATCTAGGGTTATTCTAGGGTAGTTAATTGCTTGATATTACTATGGAATTGTTAATGTTATTCTAACTAGCTCTTTGTTTAAGTAGATCTTAATGCTAAGTTGAATTTGATCACTTCAACCATAGATTATAGGATGTTATAGCACAAGCGATAGCTTGGTTATACCCTAAAATATATCTTAAACAATCTAAACCACTAGTAACAAACGAGAGTTGAACTAGAGAATTAGAGAACTTATCAAACTTATCAATCATCTTTGTTTAGAATTAGCGTCAATCGATGCCATGCAGTGGCCGAAGATCGACACTCGGTTAAGATTCGCGATAGCGACTTTGTCTAAACCTTAAGTTTTAGTTCAGAACAAGAGCTCACTAAAACCCTTAATAGTCCATTAGTTTGCATTATTTAATCTACCTAAGAGTTCCCCTAAGTATAATCCTTCTTATTGATCTTTACAAACCAAACCAATCCTTAATTCATCACTCATAAAACTATATTTTCATCTAGCTTTATCTCGAAACAACAAATATATTGTGTGATCTTAGAGTATTTGTAGATTCAATCCCTAAGTACTACACTGAACCTCTTATTTGAGAGAGTAAAGTAGCCCATAGGGTTAATTTTAGAGTGCATGATAAAAGCTACATCACTACTCATTTCTACAACACATCAATGCAAGATAAGCTATGGCAATACACAAGACAATGCAATAAACAAAAAATGATATCCAGAGACACTAAACACCACTCAATGCACATTTAAATTAAGACACAAGATCTTATTAAGGGTTAGGAGGTTTGCTTACGACCAAGGAATCTGAGTTGATTCCTTGAACCTACATGGACACGGCTCATTTGAACTTGGAAGGTTTTAGGTGTGGGGTTCAATACCCAATACCTCTCCTTAGTGTGTCCATCGCTTTTGTAATGCTCACACTTAAGACCCCTTTTATCCTCCTTGTTGTAAGCGGCCTTGTTGGACAAAGGACTTGCTTCAACTTGACTTGGAAAGGTAAGTGTTTCCTTTGCCTCAAACAAACCATGTGACCCTTGCTCCTTTTGGACTTTACACACACTTCTTCAAGTGTAGAAAGCTTACCTTTCTCCTTTTAGACTTGGCACACAGTTCTTCAAGTGTAGAAAGCTTATCCGACCTCAGTATGTGCTTTATTAGGTCACTGAAAGCAGGGTTGAGGGTTAGGAGAAGACCAAACACCTTGCATGTCTCCCTTCTTTCATTCGACACATCCGAATCAAAGGATTGAGGCCTAAGCATTTCTAATTAAGACCAGAGAGATCTGAACATTCCTAGATGTTCAGTAAACTCCATTTTTTCTTGGGATAGGTTGTTGATAGCCCTCTTGATCTCAAAGACTCAGCTGAGGTTTGAAAGGTTTCCATAGACCTTGTTAAGGGTGTTCCAAAGCTCTTTAGTATTCTCACAATATGAGTAGGCTTAAAAATTGGATCTTCCCAGAGAGCTTTGGAGAATGGACAAGACCATGAGGTCTTATTGCTGCCACCTTTCTTCATCAACCAGCTTGAAACCGTTTTCACCACCAAATGAGCCTTCTTGGGAAGCAACAGCTTTGGAAGACTTTGAAGCATCTAAGATACAATGGCTCCACAAGATTTTTCCTCCAAAAGCTGTCTTCACCAGGTGAGACCAGAGGAGGTAGTTAGGACCCTTGAGAGTGACTGGAATGACAATGGTTCTTGAGGACTCCATCTTGAAGTTGGTTTAAACAAAACTGCTTGGGGATACTTCAAAGGTGGAAGCTTTAAGGCTGTATGAACTTAAGCTTCAAAGGTGTGATCGTGGCCAGTGGCGATGTGATCCCAAAAGGCATGACTGTTCTGCAACTAAACTACACAACTATAAAAATCGTAAAGACTAATGGGCATGTGTGCATAATTTGTAAGGGATCAATTAATCAATAGCCTCGTTCGTTTCATGACCTCTGCGTCTAGCGTCAGTGGCAAGAAAAACGTAATGCGACGGAGAAAAAATAATATAATCAAAGTTGAGTTGGTCGCAAGTGAACTATAGAGACATAAAAGTGAAACGCCGGTGACGCCATTAATTTCAGCGTCTATTTCACTCATTACTACTTGCCGCTGCGACTGGAAAATAAATTAAAGCTTAACTTTCACCGATGTTGTGTTGCCGTAATGAAAGGTTAATTTTTTATCGTTGACGTTGCGTTCAGCGGTCATGAAACGAACAGGGGTAAATATCCCAAAAATGGCCTGGTAAACATAACACCGACAATATATCAACGTTGGCATGCTTTATTTTGAGTAAGACTAGGAATAGACAATGCTGAGTTGGCTCACTAAGAAGAAACCAAACTTTCATTTACTATTACAGATGGATTTTAATGGATTTTAATTTTAATGGTAGCCAAAGCACCAATCGATAAAAAATTGGAGAAACTTATACATAAAGACACTTTTTCTTCTCTTTTTATCTGAGGATACAATGTGTATTTAATACACTTTGTGTGGACAACTATCATTTTTCAGACAAAAATAACATTGCTTTTGTATAAGTACAAATATATTATTTTTAAGGAAGCTACCGTAATGTCACGGACTGATTTCTCGCAGCAATCAGGACGTGCGGCCTTAGCAGCTTTCACCCTTGTGATTTGCTAAGTCAGCCTTTCGGATAAACTGATCAGCACTTAGAGAGAGAGTAGGACGTTTTTAGAGAGAAGTTAGAGCTTTAAGGAAGTGTTTTTCTTATTGAGTTTCTGAATGAATTTTACAATGAGGCCTTGTCCCTTTATATACACATTCACCTTACGGACGGTCCAGATATTTAACAAAGCTTAACACTTAAGAAAATACTAAGTATAACTCGGCCGAAAACCTCGTACTTTCGGTCCGTCCGTTCTTCAAAATTTGGGGCGTGACATCCTCCCCCACCTAAGCCGGTGACGCCCTCGTCGCCGAGTATGCCTTCAGTACCTCCCGGAACTGCCATAAGTCATCTTCCGGTTCCCATGTTGCTTCAGCTACGGGTAGTCCCTTCCATTTGATGAGGAAATGGGTCTGTCTCGGGACTCCTCTCTTCCTTACTTCTTTGGACGCCAGCACCTCTTCTATCTCCTTGTCATATGACTTAGTCATGACTGGTGGTGCTCGGGTCGAAACGCCTCTGTCTCGATCATCTTCGTCCGCATGATAAGGCTTCAGCATGCTCACGTGGAAAACCGGATGGATTTTTAGTGTATCCGGTAGGTCCAGACGGTAGGACACCTTTCCCACCTTTCCAACTATCTCGAACGGCCCTTCATACCTCCGGATCAGACCTTTGTGTAGGCTCCGGAATGCCTTGAACTGTTGAGGTAGCAACTTAACAAGAACAAGGTCGCCCACTGAGTATTCTGAAGGCCGTCGTTTCTCATCTGCCCATTTCTTCATCCGCTTACGAGACTTCTCCAAACATGCTCGGGCAAGATCAGCATGTTCCTCCCACTGCTTAGCCATTATAAACGCCCCTGGACTCTTTCCTTCAGTCTTTGGTGTAGCCAAAGTGATACACCCTTAGATAGGATCACTCGACCGGATTGGTTTGGATATGAACTCACGGATGAGAACTGGATGGATTGAAGGGTCGCACGAAGGTTGCGGAAGGCCTCCGATATTCCCATCTCCAGTTGGCGCTTGATATGAGTCACAAGTCCACCAAAGGAAGATACTCTAGTCGTCGCTTGATATGACTCACAAGACCAACGATTCGAGGTTTGTTTTACTCGGATATGACTCACCAAGAAAACAAGAAGAGTTCTTCAAAGAACAAAGAGTTTAACTCAAAACAAAGATGATAATCGAATGATCTTATTGCTGAAATGAGGTTACATATTAATAGTAACAAAAGGTATGTGAAAGGACTTAGAGTTTTGTAGAAAAAGATGAAAAATATTCAAAATGACTCTTCGGTTCTTGATCTGGTCGAATGACCCTTGGTGTACTTGTCCAGGTTCGTCCGAATCTAGTCTGGTCAACAGATGACCCTTCGGCTACTGTCCAGGTTCGTTTGTACCCAGCGGGTGTACTGCGGTAAGGACCAGGACGTACTGTGGTGTGTCCGTGTGGGCGATTGATGAACTTTCGTGAACGGATGACCACTTTAGATGAACCAAATCTTCAGAGAGCTTAAGTATCCTTGCTTTAGAGAGATTAGAATGATCGATCATCATGAAATCTTCAAACGGGTCGGAAAAGTCATGTTCATGTCCATAGGGACATGCGGTACGTACCAAACGGGTCAGAAGTGAAGTGTTGTGTCCTAACTCAGTTTCCACTCGTTATTCTTGAGTTATGGCTTGACTATTGGTCTTAGAATGTCGAATGGGTCGGGAAAAACTTGCTGTGGGACAGTCAATTCGTTCATTAGGTCGTGGTTCCAGCCTTAGGTCATTTCCGGATGTATGCAGGTTGATTCTGTAAATGGCACTGTTCGTTGATCTGGTACGGTCGGATGGGCGAACCTCGGTTGGACTGATCTGCTCGTCCTGATCACCATGCTGGGCTGGTTCCACGTACTGGGGTGCATCATTCCCTCCCTCTTCAAAAGGATTTGACCTCAAATCCATTTTACCTGAAACAAAAAAAAATGAATCAGACAAAAAGAATTTTGACAACAAGTAAAATTCAATGAAGGATAAATTTGGAGAGAAACTTCCTTGGAGTTTTGAACTTATTTCCCTCAAGTATTTCCAATTCCATGTTCCAAGAACACAAGTGTGGTCCACTTTCAAAAAAACTAGAGAAACCACATCAAATAGTGCTTTTGGTTTAGACAGGAGAATGACTGAGGAAACTCCTTTGGTTCATGGAGGATCGGTTTTGGCTCAGGACGCTTCTTTCTTGGTCCTGAATCTCATTTAGAAATCTGGTACTCGCGGATAGATGGATTGAAGAACCTCTGATTTGGAAAATTCATAACTTCTTCATCCGTGAAGCTTTTCATGCGATTCCAGGCCTCAATAAATCCTTTTTGAGTTGGCTTTCCGAGAAAATTGGTTTCAATACAAAAGACCTTCTGGTGGACGAGATATCCTTCTTGGAGTGAACCTCTGTCGCTGACATCTCCAAGGTAGCCGGTTTCAACAAAGCTTCTCCAAAACTCATGTTGGGCACGGTCAATGCTTTCATTTCTCAGAGGCTGAACCTGTATTTCCTGGATACTCAAAATAAACACTAAAATACCAGGATCAAATGTGCAAGACAAATACTTGTTCAAATCATGAATCAAGATATCTTTTCCAAGAACAAGTATCACATATTTCAGCCTGTCAAGATGCACATCAAAATAAACATTACAGAACAAAATTTTATCACGATATGCAACAACAATATCATCAAGGCTCAAAACAACACAATTATCTTGAAATGATCTCAGAAAATGCCAAGTCTTATCAGTTTCAAAACACATAAGATCAGGCTGCAAAACAAAATCACAAGAATCAAGATCACAAAAATAATTTTCAGTTCTAAGTGATTCATGTTCTAGCAACTTCTTAACGAAAATTTCGTTCAAGGCACAAGAGGATGCAAATAAATCATCAGTGATCAATGCATGTTTAGAAGAACTCAGATCAAAACTATTTTCTTTGAAAACAAACGAATCAAAAGATTTTCTAATACAAAAGTCAGTTTGTTTCAAATCAATCTCAAGAGACTTTTCAAAATGATCAAAACCTTTGCTATGCTTCAAGAACTGATCAAAGGTCAAAATAATTCCAGAGTTGATGCCTTTATCATTTTGAAAACGTTTATGATCAAGAAGTTCATCAGGTTTTAAGATTTGGAAAGAATTAATCATGTTATCAAAAAAAAAATTTGAAACACAAAATTCTTTCATCTTTTCAAGACCAAAACGAGTTATATCATGAGTACTGATCTTGACAAGAATATCAGGCAGATAATTAATCAAATCAGGTTTCTCACGGTGCTTGTGAAGATCAGAAGGCAAAGGGGCGGGAGATGAAGGAGCAGTAGTTGTGTCGGGGTCAAAGCAAAGATGATTCTCCATAGCAATGGATGTGATGCTTGTTGCTTCTTCATCAAAGACTGGATCAGGTTCGTACTCCACATCGAAGATAGGATCTGGACCATCATCCAAAGATATCCAAGTGCCAAGACATGGGCATTGATGTGGATAGTCCAGTGGCTCTTCCTCAAAAACCTGTGGAGACAAAACAAGACTACTCGGAAGCTCCGGTTGCAAAATAATTAGTTCTACACTAGCTTGCTCATTCTCAAACACAAACTCAGGTTCAAGAGAAGGAAGATCACATTTATCCTCACAAGTGATCAAGATTTCAATTATCTCTTCCTCATATTCATCAAAGGTAGGTAAAGAATCTGAAAAAAATTTAAACTCTTTAAAATTGTTTTCAGATTTACCTTTGGCTTTCTTGCTGATGAACAAGGATGGCTCAGCTACTGGAGCACGTGTGGAAGTGCTCTTCTTTTGGCTCTTGTTGACGTCCTTGAGGGCTTTGTCCACTTCCTTCACAAAGTTTTCACAAAATTGTTGGACATCAAATTGAAAAGGTTGCCTCTTTGGATCAGCCACATCTCTGCTTGTTTTTCTCCTTATAGGTGGCTGTTCCTGCACACTAACAAACTCATCAAAATAATCCAAGGGATATTTAAAAGGGTTTGAGAGTTAGAATTTCGTTGGGGTTTCTCCTTGAGAAGACCAAACATCATAACCTGAAAATCTCAACACCAAAAGTTAGGAAATAAATCCTCACACTCTCAATGTGTTTATCCTCACCCACACACGTGTTTCACTCTGATTTTTGGTGGTCACACACACGAGTTTCCACTCTAGGTTCTAAGAAAACTGATCAAGAATCCCAATGGACAATTCCAAGTAAACAAGAGGGAATTTCTCAAGATAGAAAGATAAGAGATTTTTGGGTTTTGAAATCCGTTTTAACCTCCTCAAAGGCTGGATTTCTCCTCAGCCAGCAGGCTTTCTCTTCCACCACCAATCCACAAATCAAATTCTTGAATCTCTCTTTTTTTTTTGTTCGAGATTTTTTTTTTTTTTTTTTTCTTTTTTTTATACTAGTGGATGGTAATGAGGGGCCCGGATTTAAGATAGATAGAAGAAGAAGTGTTTGAAGAAAATGGAAGATGAGAAAGATGGATGAATAGACAATACCGGAAGAGTGGCTCTGATACCACTTGATACGCCCTTAGATAGGATCACTCGACCGGATTGGTTTGGATATGAACTCACGGATGAGAACTGGATGGATTGAAGGGTCGCACGAAGGTTGCGGAAGGCCTCCGATATTCCTGTCTTCAGTTGGCGCTTGATATTACTCACAAGTCCACCAAAGGAAGATACTCTAGTCGTCGCTTGATATGACTCACAAGACCAACGATTCGAGGTTTGTTTTACTCGGATATGACTCACCAAGAAAACAAGAAGAGTTCTTCAAAGAACAAAGAGTTTAACTCAAAACAAAGATGATAATCGAATGATCTTATTGCTGAAATGAGGTTACATATTTATAGTAACAAAAGGTATGTGAAAGGACTTAGAGTTTTGTGGAAAAAGATGAAAAATAGTCAAAATGACTCTTCGGTTCTTGATCTGGTCGAATGACCCTTGGTGTACTTGTCCAGGTTCGTCTGATTCTAGTCTGGTCAACAGATGACCTTTCGGCTACTGTCCAGGTTCGTTTGTACCCAGCGGGTGTACTGCGGTAAGGAGCAGGACGTACTGTGGTGTGTCCGTGTGGGTGATTGATGAACTTTCTTGAACGGATGACCACTTTAGATGAACCAAATCTTCAGAGAGCTTAAGTATCCTTGCTTTAGAGAGATTAGAATGATCGATCATCATGAAATCTTCAAACGGGTCGGAAAAGTCATGTTCATGTCCATCGGGACATGCGGTACGTACCAAACGGGTCAGTAGTGAAGTGTTGTGTCCTAACTCAGGTTCCACTCGTTGATCTTGAGTTCTGGCTTGACTATTGGTCTTAGAATGTCGAATGGGTCGGGAAAGACTTGCTGTGGGACAGTCAATTCGTTCATTAGGTCGTGGTTCCAGCCTTAGGTCATTTCCGGATGTACGCGGGTTGATTCTGTAAATGGCACTGTTCGTTGATCTGGTACGGTCGGATGGGCGAACCTCGGTTGGACTGATCTGCTCGTCCTGATCACCATGCTGGGCTGGTTCCACGTACCGGGGTGCATCACAAAGTATGCGGGGCTAATGGCTGTTGTCCCGTTGCAAGCTCGAACGGACTCCGTCCTGTTGCCTCGCTGCGTTGAAGATTGTATGAGAACTGGGCTATGTCCAGCAACTTAGCCCAGTCCCGTTGGTTGGCGCTCACAAAGTGTCGGAGATAGCCCTCCAACAAGGCATCCACCCTCTTGGTATGTCCATCAGATTGCGGGTGAAAGCTTGTTGAGAAACTTAACTCTGTCCCCAACATCTTGAACAGCTCATTCCATAAGCGCCCAGCAAACCGGGGGTCCCGGTCACTCACAATGTTTCGAGGCAGCCCCCAAAGCTTCACCACGTTTTTGAAAAACGCCCTTGCTGCCTCCTCTGCGGTACAGTCCCGGTCGCAGGCCACAAATGTTCCATACTTATAGAAACGATCCACTATCACCATGATTGATCCGAACCCTTCGGACGTAGGCAACGCGCTGAAGAAGTCTAGTGAAACTGAGTCCCATGGTCTCTCTGGAATCGGAAGTGGCTGCAGCAAACCAGCAGACTGCTTATTCTCAGACTTGTCTTGTTGGCAAACCAGACAAGTCTTCACATATAACTCCACGGTATCCCTCATCCGTGGCCAGTAGTAGCCAGCTTCAACGAGCGCCATTGTCCTCTTCTGCCCCGGGTGGCCCGCCCACCAAGTATCATGGCACTCCCGAACAATATCCCGTCGAAGACTCTCCCACTTAGGTACATAGAGTCTACGACCTTTGGTGTAGAGTAGCCCATCCTCTACCCAAAACCGATGCACCTTCCCTTCATTGGACAGCTTTACTAGCTCCTTAGTAACTGGATCACGTTCCAGCCCCTCCCGGATCCGAGCCATAATAGCCCCCTCGACTTGGCTCATCACAGCTAGCTCCGCTTTCCGACTTAGTGCATCTGCCACTAAGTTCACCTTTCCTGGCTTGTACTCCATTGTGTAATCAAACTCGGCCAGGAAATCTTGCCATCTTGCCTGTTTCGGGGACAGCTTCTTTTGGGTCTGAAAATAACTTGTCGCCACATTATCCAACTTGATCAAGAAATGTGATCCCAAAAGGTAGTGTCTCCAAACCCGTAAGCAATGGACCACGACGGTCATCTCTTTCTCTTGAACCGTGTACCGCCGTTCAGTATCATTGAGCTTACGACTCTCAAAGGCAATCGGATGTCCATTCTGCATCAGTACTTCCCCGATGGCAAAGTCGGAGGCATCCGTATGTAGCTCGAACGGTAGGTTAAAGTCCGGTAAGGCAAGGACGGGTTCTTGACTCACTGCGATCTTTAACTCTTCAAAGGCATCTTGACATCGTTCGGACCATTCCCATATCTTCCCCTTCTTAAGCAAGTCCGTCAACGGTGCAGCCTTCTTTGAATATCCCTCGATGAACCGACGATAATAGTTCACCAACCCAAGGAAAGATCTCAGCTCCGTCACCTTGGTTGGCGCTTCCCACTCCATAATCGCCTGTATCTTCGGTTCATCCATCTTCAGCTTCCCATGCCCGATGATATGGCCTAGGAACTGAACTTCTTCAGTGGCAAACGTACACTTCTCCCGCTTCACGAACAGCTCGTTCTCTCGAAGAACCCGGAACACTGTCCGTAAATGTTCTACATGCTCCTCCATCGAGTTGCTGTAGACAACAATGTCATCCAAGTATGCCACCACGAACCGATCCAAATAGGGCTGTAGGATCTGGTTCATCAAAGTGCAGAACGTGGCTGGGGCATTTGTAAGCCCGAATGGCATCACTAACCACTCGAACGACCCATACCGCGTTATACACACTGTCTTTGGTTCATCACCTTCTGCTATCCGAACTTGATAGTACCCCTTCTGCAAGTCCATCTTCGTGTAGACTTTCGCCCCTCCAAGTCTATCGAAGAGATCCGCGATCAATGGAATTGGATAACGGTTCTTGATGGTTACCTTATTAAGGGCCCGGTAGTCCACGCACATCCTCAAAGACCCGTCGTGCTTCTTTTGGAACAGAACCGGTGCGCCATAAGGTGCCTTGGACGGTCTCAGCTTCCCCGTCCCTAACAGTTCATCGAGTTGTTTCCGTAACTCCTCAAGCTCGGATGGAGCCATCCGATAAGGCGCCATTGCTGGTGGCTTGGCTCCATGTTCCAACTCGATCTGATGATCCACCGCCCTCCTCGGTGGTAACTTCTCGGTCAACTTAGCCGGCATCACGTCCTTATTCTCTTCAAGGACAGTCTCAATGACTTGAGGGATGGACTCCACGTTCTTAGGCTCATCATCCATCTTCATCATGGCCAAAAACGTGGGTTCACCCTTCTTCACCCCCTTGGTGATCTGCATCGCCGATAGTTGCCTCGTCCCATCGGTCTTTTCTTCCACGGTTGGAATCATACATGGTGATCCTTTCTCAAGAATGCATACCGAGCTCAACGCAGGCATGGGTATGGCTGAGACTTGTCTCATGAAATCCATACCCAAGACTACCTTGAAGTCGTCCATAGGAATGACTGAGAAGTCCACCGGTCCGCTCCAACTTCCCAGCCGCATCCCGACCCTTCGGGCTATCCCATTGACGGGTTGAGCCTTAGCGTTCACCGTCTTCATCCAACCATCCTTCTTTGACCACTTGACCCCGAGCCTCACAGCCTCATCGATGGCCATGAAGTTGTGAGTGGCCCCCGTGTCCACCATCACACGAGTTGGTTTGTCGTTGATGTGTGCCTCAACGTACATGAGCCCCTTGCTCGTCGGCTTCACCACCGGGTTAGCCTTCAATGCGTTGAGTAGCTGCAACGACCCCATCTTACTTGGTCCCTCTTCCGGAGTCTCGGTCTCCCGACTCTCCATGATTGCGGACAAGGATCCCATCTTCGGGCAATCCTTCATTGCATGTGGCCCCTTGCACACAAAGCATCCTCCCTTAGGCACAAACGACTTCTTCCTCGCTTCAAAGTCTTCCTGTCGAGCACCCTTCTCAAAACTCCTTGAGTTGGATGGCTGGATTGTATCCCGTCTTGCTCCCCCACCTTTGGCCACGCCCTGCTCCTTCCTCTTAAAGGACTCGGACGGACCAGAAGTACGGAAGTCAGTCAAGGACTCGGCCACCGCTATTGCTTCATCGACGGTCGTAACACCCCTTCGCTGCAATTCTTGCTTGGCCCAAGACTGCAGTCCGTCGGTGAAGTAAAACACGAGATCCTCGGCGGTCATGCTTGGAATCTGAAGCATCAGTGTTGTGAACTCCTTCACATAGTCTCGGATCAAACCACGCTGACGAAGTTCCCTCAACTTCTTACGGGCCTCGTAGACAACATTCTCCGGATAGAACTGCCGTTTCAACTCCCTCTTGAAATCTTCCCAAGTGTTGATCCGGCATGTTCCCTGCTCGATCTCCGAATGTTTCCTTCGCCACCACAGCATGGCTGTGTCCGATAGGTAAGATGTCGCGGCCTTCACCTTCGCATTCTCATCCTCCAGGTTGAGATTGTCGAAGTACTGCTCCATCTGCCAAAGGAAATTCTCGACCTCCATGGCATCCCTCACACCGTTGAATCGGTTTGGTCGCGGAAAGTCAACCCGATCAGCATTGGTTCCTCCAACGGCTCCAGCATTCACGCTTGCCCTCTTGACCAGCGTGATGTCCTCCTCCATCACAGTAAGGCGTGCCTTCTTCCCCTCGATGTCATCACACACAGCCTGGATAGATCCCATCACCAACTCCTCGAGTTGAACGAACCGAGTGTCTAAGTCGGCAGCATTTTGCTTGACCTCCTCAAGCCCACTGAACACCACACCTTCCAGCTCTGTGACGGTATGCTCGACCCTCTTGAGCTTCTCACCAATCTCACCCACGGCCACACCCAAGGCCTCACGAGAAACACTTTTTCCCGTTGGATTCCAGCACGTGTGGACGTAGTCTCCCTTCCACGTTCCTCCACGCCGGATGTCCAACTGACCTCCTTTTCTTTACCTCCCTTGGCCATCTTCTCACGGACAGAGTCTCCCCTTGTCTGGATCGTAACTCGGCTCTGGTACCAACTGTCACGGACTGATTTCTCGCAGCAATCAGGACGTGCGGCCTTAGCAGCTTTCACCCTTGTGATTTGCTAAGTCAGCCTTTCGGACAAACTGATCAGCACTTAGAGAGAGAGTAGGACGTTTTTAGAGAGAAGTTAGAGCTTTTAGGAAGTGTTTTTCTTATTGAGTTTCTGAATGAATTTTACAATGAGGTCTTGCCCCTTTATATACACATTCACCTCCTCTACGGACGGTCCAGATTAAACCGATCTAACGGCTCAGATCTTTTCCCTCCTATGAAGTAACTTCACCATGAAGTACTTCTCTCCTAAGTAACTTACCCCTTAAGCTAGCCCACATTATTTTACATTATCCTTACTTAGATATTTTACAAAGCTTAACACTTAAGAAAATACTAAGTATAACTCGGCCGAAAACCTCATACTTTCGGTCCGTCCGTTCTTCAAAATTTGGGGCGTGACAATAAGCTAACTAAATTAAGTTTTGATGGAGTACTTTGACAGAAAGAGAAATTGATCTTTAGTTGGAGAGAGAGAGAGAAATAGGTCTTTTATTATTTTTTATATAATTATTATTCTTCACACACTTTTATTTGTGTGAATCAATTTGCCAATCTTTGTAATCAACAACCAAGTTTGCCTGAGAAGCCTGCCAAAAAATGAGACTGCTATAGTCTCAAGCTTGGTGTTTTTAATTTTCTTTTGTGAAACTCAACATCATTCTTAATTTTTTAATCTACTCCGTCAATGTACTGTCTATACTCTGGACATATACATGCATTTCCAGCGTACGCTGCATCCACATGAAACCACATCCCATTGCTCTGAGAATGCGGCAAAGAAAGACAGCTGTCAGTTAATAATAATAATAATAATAATAATAATGATAATAATAATAATAATAATAGTCAGCTTTTTTCCACAAAACATTCTTTGATCAAAATCTGCAAAAAAAAATCACATTGCAAGCTTTCTGTAAAGCTGAATGTGTCTGGTCAGAGGAGTAGACAACGAGCTTCCCAAGAGCGTTTTTGCCAACGCTTCTTAAGACCTTATCGCGGGCAGCAATCATAACAGCATGGACAGCTTCACTAGCTGACCCTTGGATGACTCCACCTCCATTTCCTAGAGTTACAAGTTAACCAACACTTAGCTAGAAGCAAAAGGATTTTTTTGACAAAAGGTTTTATGTTTATAACCTTTGGATAGAAACTGCTCGGGTAGGTTGAGCAGTTTTGCAAGCCAATCAAGAACAATTATTTCGAGCTCAGTGGCAGCTGGAGAAGCAACCCAACTAAAACCAATAACATTAAGACCAGCACTCAGCATCTCTCCCAAGAACCCTGCAACGCTACTGTTAGAAGGATAATAAGCAAAGAAACTAGGGCTTTGCCAATGCGTTACTCCTGGCAATATCTTCGTTTTAACATCTGCAAAAAGCATTAAAAAAAAAGAAGAAAAAATTCACATCAGATCTATCTATGCTCAACCAAAAAGAAATAGTACAAAACTGAAAGTGTGTATTCACCATCAAGAACTTGTTCAAGCGTTTCAGGCTGGTCAGGTGCTGAATGAGGCAAGAGGTTATGAAGATAACCAGGCTGTATCAGAGAAACGTAAAATACGAATAAAGCAGAGAGTTTCAAACACACAACTATACCAAAGCCTAATGTCATGACAATGCCAATGACATAAAGAGATTAGCAAATTTTACAGAGAGTATGAAAAGCCTAACTCTCAAAATTCGAATTGTACACAACATTAACACACACACACACACATCAAACTGATGTTCCCAGAGAAAAGACAGCGACCTGAACTTGGCTACGGACAGGGAAAGTCTCAATGGTTTTGTAATAATCAGAAATGAAATCCACCATCCTATGTCCATACTCTCTCAGTTGCTCGGAGTCCATCGGCTTCAAGACGTTCCTACTAACATTTTCCCTGTTACAATAAAAGAAAAAAAACAATAAGACAAAGATTCGTACTAATTCATGACAAAAGGGATTTCCAAAGTTTCAAGAACTTGCATTTTCTTTCTTGTATTTTCTTGTTAGCTTTGAGTCCGTGTTTATATCTCAGAAACTTTCTGAGTGGTTTGGGTTTCAGCTCTCTCTTATTTATACGATTTTTATTAAAAAATATTTTATATATTTTTAGAGATTATTATTAAATCAGTGCATTACATTTGAATTACTAAAGAATGTATTAAATGTATAATAATGAATTAACACATATTTTGGAATTTCCTGAAGTATAAGCTTTCTTAATAATAAAAAGATCTCATAATATTAATACTAATGATAAGAAAAATTTAAAATCTAGTTTTTTTTTAGAATTCAAATACTTTTACAGGTTATTATGATCAACAGATTTTCAATTAACAAACCATTTCTATAGCTCAGATTTATAGGTTTCCCAATTAAATTGGGACTTTAAGTGGAAGGTGGGGTCCGCTTTCTATTTAAAAAAAGACTTTCTAAATTGGATAAAGACAGGTGGACGGGGCGGGTCTGGCCGCGGGTCTGGCCGCGGGTCTGGTGGACGGGTCTGGTGGACGGGTCTGGCCGCGGGTCTGGGGGATAATAATAAAAAATTCAGGGGTAATAAGGAGAAGAGAATTATGGGGGGATAGTTAGAAAATGAATGGGGTAGTGAGAATAGAATATTTTCATCTGGGGTAAATTAGGTTACTTTCGATCTAATCATGTTCACCATAATTTGAATTTATTTTTTCTTACGTGTCATGTTTAAATAATTGTTAGTTGATTTATTTCTTAACTATATTATTAATTCAAAATTTTTAATTAGATATATAATTATTTTTCTTAACTTTGACGATTAGAAAACATTTTTAGTTAAAACCAAATGTGATATTTATCGTAATCTATGTTATATTATTCTTTTCGAGTCTATGTTAGTATATATTTTATTATATCATAATAACCGATTCTATGTTAGTCATAAGTTTGATCAATATACACGAAACTTATCTCTGCTTATAATAATTTGCAAACAATGTTTTTTTTGAAAAAAGTAAGTTTTTTGTGTTCTTATTCAAAATATTTCTACAGTTAGAGATTACTACATGATAAATTTAAGGTGTTGAAACTTTGGAATAAATATAAAAAAAATCAAAAATCATTTTAATTGAATTGGTATTAGTTGATACCATTGTAAGTATAATTTATTTTCATTATTGATTTGCATTAATTATACGATTCAGTATTAGTAACTTATTTGGTAATTTACTTATAGGGGATAAAACTTCGTGCTTTTGTTTGTTGATAAACGTTATCTTGGTAACTATCTATTTAAATTATTTCAAGGGGATTCATTTGCTCTAAATAATTTCATCAATAGTGAGTATACAATAGAGTATAAAACAAATCTTCTATCTTTAAGATGAACTTTTATAGAATAACTTAAATTATTATTTTTCATATATAAATAATTTGATGTTTCGTTTAAACGTATCATAATAATTTTTAAATTACAATGTATGTATTAATAAGTAACTATAGAATCATTATGCTCGCATGTGCGGACAAAATATCTAGTTTTATTTACAAATCTGTAATTAATGCATACTCTGTTTAATAAAAAATATTAACATTGTTAAAAGTTAAAACCCTTATAAATTCCAATATTTCAAGCTAACACTCATCTTCTTTTTTTTTAACAAATGAATTTCATTCACAAAAGTATACGAAGTAGGATGCATTTGTTAGATGTGTCTGTGAAATACAAAGAGCTGGTTTATACCTCCAGAGACAAAACTCCAGAACCAGAAAAAAACAAAGTTCAAACACGGTGAAATTAAAAGATTTTTTATTTTTTTGACAAAGGTGAAACTACATTTTTTTTGACAAAGGTGAAACTAAAACACATAAACGGATCTTACACTATACTGAAAATTTAAAGAACATAGAACCCAGAACCAAAATCATATAATTTTCACTATACAAAAATTCAAAAAAATCAAATTAAAATAGTTAAAAAAAATAAAAGAAACAAGATTACACAATATAATTATGATTTATTTTTAAAACTAGTGAAGTTAAAATATTAAAATAATAATAAACATTTAAAATTATTTTTAATAAATAATACTTAAAAGTTATTATTTTTGCGTATGACACATAAAAACTCTTAGTTTCTTAATAGTTATTCGTTACTAAGTAGAAACAAGGGCTTGATATTATTTTGAGTTTAGTATCAAAAGACACTGGCATGTTGTCTTTCATGGGGCAAGATGTTTGACAAGGCACGAAGGGTTGTTTCCTTGGCCGAATACTTCAATAATGTATCTTTTTAATAGAAAATATAATGTATCAATTTTCAAATTTGTGCATTTGAGTATAAAATAAAGTCGGCCGAATGATTCAACTATATATCTTTTTTCTTAACAACTAATTCAATATATATATATATATATATATATATGTATATATATATTTTTTTTCAAAACTGTGCGAGGAAAGACTGCTATATATTTTATTAGGAATATTTTACACTATAATGCAGTTTATGAGTTTTATTTACATAATATGATAGTTTGTGCTATTAGGACACTTTCTTTTAACTTATTCATTTCTTTCCTAATCAAATCGTAACTGGAGTATAAATTAGTATGACCCACTTGCCTTTACATCTTCAGCTTCTTATCTTTCTCATATTTTGTTCTATTTTATTCTACACGATTGATTTTATTTTTTTGAACGAGGATTCTCTAAAAATCAAATTAAAGTGCAGATTTTTATAATCAATTAGAATCTCATATTAAATTCAAAATTTATGAATATGTTTGCAAAGATCCATTGTAAACATCTTCACCGTTGAGTTGCGTCAAGCTTTTACAACGAACACTTATGGTGAGCTCTTTGTTATACTGTCTCATTCCTCGTCAAAGAATCACCTCCGCATCACTATGCCACACTCAGATCCCCTGCTGTGGCCGTCTTCAATGGTTGTGGCTCGTTTTCTCTGTCGGAAAGTGAAAGCTCATAAACAATAATGGTGAATTTCCACCTTTTTGCAACTATGGTCCTTCAATTTTTGTTAGTTTTATGTTTGACTTCAAACTTTAAAATTTGCAAAATTAACCTTTTTTTCGCCTCAAACTGTCTAACGTGCATTTGTACCCTGTTATATGCAAATGAGCATACTACTGCAAAATATACACTTACTATGAAAGTTAAATGATCAAACTAAATTAAAGTATAAAACTCATCAAAATTATACGTCAAAGAGAATATGAGTAATGAGTAAAAAAAATCCGACTTTATAGGAGGTCTTTGTCTTCCCATGAGGTATGAATCATCTCTTGTGTACGTTGTTTTAATGACAAAGTGTACACAAAATAACCCACAAACTTCTTCACATATTTTGGTTCATTTTCGCTGTACACGTCACAAAGTGTACACAAAATAGCACACAAAATCTTGATTATTCATTCCAATTGTACAAATAGTCGTTGGTCTTTTGATTGCTTTCATTTTTGCATCCAAACTTTCAAAGTAAAAAATTGTCTCTTTAATTTAGCCCAAAACTAACTAATTATGTACTATAACACCTTATTAATGCAATTGAACTCATTTGTGCACATAATTAAATGTAATACAAAAATTAATGAACTAAAATCAAAAGCTAAAAATCATTAGCTATGAATAACACACAAAATCATGTGTACACCTATTGTCGTGTACACAATCGTTGATATTACATTTTCTACCTTGTCTATGTAACATGTGTGTACATGTGTACAACCGTTGTTGTGTACATATGTACAAAATTATATATTATTTGTGTATACATATGTTTGAAACATGTTTACAGCACATGAAAAGATTGTTATATGTACATTCTTAAATAAGTGCAAATTCATAACCCCAAACATTTTACTCAAATTGAGCAGCCTTAACGTTGATATGTTTTTGTTATAAAAATGTCTACTTTCATGAATATGACAATCTAAAAAGAAACATTAAACCATTATGAAAACAACAAATTGATGAACAAAACAAAAAAATTCAATTTAACTTGCATTATATAAGTCCAGAAGATCCACATGAAAAAGATGAGATTGGCAGCCTTGATAATATATCTACCATATTGTAGTACTCAATTTGCCAGCACCATCATCAACATCATCGTTATTATCATTATCATCTTCATCTTCACTGTGGGTGTGTACGATAAAGTGTAATAGCATACAGATATACAATAAATATGGAGGTGTACATGTATACGGTATATATGATAGAGTACATATGTAAAACAACCAAAAATTAATCAAGCTAAGACCTAACACATGAAGCTAGCATTGAAACATACACACTAATCAAAATCTCTTAAACAAGGTGTGAAAGATGATATGGGTTCAATAAGATTTCAAGGATGCTCCGACCTTGCGCGTACATGAGAATAAGGAAAACAAATTCACATGTACGTTGTGTTAACATTATATTGAGTTCATAAAGTCACATAGGCTTAGTTATTTAGATAGAACACTACAGAAAAGCCAAAAATGTGTTCACCACCACTTTGATGTATACTAAAATTAAGTGTACACATGTACAATTTGAATGTAATATACACACGCCTTTTCTTTTTTCATTAATGTTTCAAAATTACGAAAATAACCTCATCTTCTTCCTTAGCCATTATCGACCAGAAATCCTAATATCTGCATATCTCGCCTATTTTCCACGATTCTTTACATTCTCAACTTGTTTTTAATATATTTTTACTCATATTGATAGCTTTCAATCCTAATTCATGGCTTTAATCTTAAAAGTTTGAACAATCATTTTTGGTCTCTGATTTGTTGAACGATTTATTCCAGATCATCACGTTTGAGTGCCATGGAGAGATTTATACATCATGATTATATCATCATCAGAGATATAGCTTGATATATCTCAAGAGATAGATTGAATAATAAAGATATTGATTATAAAATTATTTTTTTAGAAAAATTGTTCTGAAAAACCAACATTCATTTTATAAAAGGAAAAAGTAAGAACTCAAGAAGAAGAAACGACGAAGAAGAAACGAAGAAGAAGATACATGGGACCCACTTTGATTAGAAAAATATATATTAGATTTATGTTATTAAAAAATCATATTCTTAGAGATGGTAGGACCACTTTAGTTAGATAAATGACTGTAGTTTTAATGATTTTGTTTGTAGTTGCAAAAAACTGCCTTAGTAGCAGAAACTGCCTTATCATGTAATTAAAACTTGGAAACTGTCTTAGAGTGTAACATTCAGAGACAGTTTTAAGTTTTTTATTACATTGTAGGGCAGTTGTGGCTACTGAGGTAGTTTTCTTAAATTAATCTAAAACTGGAAGAGTAACTGCTTTTTGTTTTTTTTTTTACTTTTTGGTTAGTAAAAGATATTTTAATTAACAAAAAAAAGAAATTGAAACAAAAAAATTAAAGATCCAGATATAACTAATGAAAGAGACGATGGTAACTTCCTCTACCAATATAACTCGTGGTCACTATGCTAAACCACTGTACTTCTTCTGTCTCTGAGTTTCTTAAATTGTGCCAAATCTACGCAATCATCTCCACTGCATTTTCTCCTTCTTTGGATTCACAACAGGTTAATTTTTCATGGTAAAACTTCTTTTCGCCACAAATCTGTTGGGAGTCGTCGTCACTTAAGTTTCCACGTCAGGGAAAAAAAAAGCTCGAGCAACAATGGTGGATTATCATCATTTTGCAGATTTAGTCCTCCAAAATTTTAGTTATTTTCAATTTGATTTAAAACTCTCTAAATTGCATATAAATCTTTGTGAATTATCCCAAACTTCTAAAAGTGAGCATTTCAACTCTTCCTTATAATCGCACAAATGGTCCCTCACGAGTAGCTCTATTAATATCATAAAACTCTTAAAATCAGATTTTTCCATTAAAATTGCAAATCGTGTTTTTCTATAAAAACCCCCCAAATCATGTATGTCGCAAAACCACAAAATAATGTTTTCCCATCATAACGTTTAATCAAAACCAAATCAATTAGCTATCAATATGTACAATGATACACATGTACACCAATTTACTTGTAGAATGATTGACATGTACACCAGATACCAGTTTAACATACATTATAAGTTTAAACATTTGTAAGGTCAATATCGTCAATATGTACACATATTATTAATTGTTCACACATGTACATTTTTTACAAAACTTACATGTATGCCAATACATTGTACATAAAATATATCTTAACATATATTTGCAAGTTAGAATATAAAAACGGACACGTCCAATATCAATTGTAATCGTTTAGCATAAAGACGAGTAATTCATTTGGATTATGTGAACACATATTGTCAATGACACTATCTTTAGTTTGACTTGATTTATTTTATTATCAATTTTGAAAATTTTAATTAAACAACACCAATCAATCTATATATGTACAAATTCAGCACAAATTTTGATATATTTATCACTTATCACTTGCAATTACTATTGTTTAGATTCACTTTCAATGTACATGTGTACATTCTATATTGTGTACACAATCAAATTGTACACATACAAAAATCTTTTTACTTAAAAGCATGTTCTCACAACTGAATTTATCAATTGTGCACTTTACATCATGTTAATGAAATTGGACATATATATTCCCTAAATATATCTAAATATATCCCAAAATGACTAACAAAACTAAAATTAAATATTAAAAATCATTAAATTTATTAAATATTAAATATTGAAAGATGATTAAAATCTTGATTTTGAGAACAACAAAAAAAATTCACAAAATGAAGATGATGAATATGGCTTTTTGCAAAAGAATAAATCTAAAACGTTAAAGTAAAAAGTATAAAAACAAATCTAATGGTTAAGAAATGATATAGATATAGGTCTTGTCATGTGTGTCAAACTTAATCAAAGCCATTGAGTGGGAAGAGATATGTGAATGGAAAAAAAAGATGTGTGGTTGAGGTTGTGCTTAATTACAAATTGACTAAATGTTTAGAAAAAGAGGAAAATTGTTAAAAGAAAGTGTCTTAATAGCAGAATCTGACTCATTATGTTATAAAAAACTTAAAACTGCCTCTGAGTGTAATTCTTTCATTATTCATATGTTCTAATTAAATCGGTTTCTTTTCAGTTACATTAACTTGTAAGTCCTTCACATAAGCCGAGACACAAGGTTGTGATGGAATCCCATGTCGAGTCCGTTGTAAGCCAATGGTGCGTACATCCATAGATCACCCGAGCTCAGTAACTACATTTTATAACGTTTATTGCAATTAGTTTAGTTCGAACATAGATGTTATATAAAAAGGTTCTAACAAAAATAAAACCTTAAAATTGATTTACCTACCTTGATTTGAAGCTGCAAGAACTTCACGTAATTAACCGCTTCTTCAAGCATCGTGCTTATATCCACTTTTGTCCCGTTTGGTACAAGGTTTTGCAGTGTCCTAAGCCTTTCGTTAATCTTCTCTCTTCGTTTCTGCATAAGTCAGTACCATAATTTTTTAGCAAAAAAAAAGCCAGTACCATAAGTAATTATAAACACACTAACACTTTTAGTTATTGTGTATTGGTTTTGTTGATTATAGAAGTAACTAAATCTCAGTGAACCAATAAAAACTACATTCATTTGGTGGGAAACCAACTTAAGTAAATAAAAAAAAAATCATATAGGAAAAAGAATATCAGGTTCTTGAGGAGTATTAATACAAATCTAAATAATTATTTATTTATTCAATCGCATAAGAAAAATACCATAAGATAACTCTAAAAAAGTTTTTGTCACAAAAATAACTCTCAAGAACAAAAATGACAAATCTAGCCTTTTTCAAAAAATTAATTTTTTATTTTATTTTTTTCAATTTTAAACCTTACCCCCAAACCCCACCCCATAACTCTAAACTCTAAGTCTATATTAGTTAACCCAAGGGGTATAAATGTATATTAGTCATTTTGTTAACCCTTGGGTTAACTAATCTAGACTTAGGGTTTAGAGTTATGGGGTGGGGTTTTGGGGGTGAGGTTTAAAATTGAAAAAAATAAAATAAAAATTAATTTTTTGAAAATAAAAAAAAAACTAGATTTGTCATTTTTGTTCTTAAGGGTTATTTTGTGACAAAAACTTCAAAAAAGGTTATTTGGGAGATTTGCCCATCGCATAATCGATGAAAAACCATAAAAAGGATATTTTTCTCAATCGAGTTTTGCTCTATAGGCTTTCTTGTTTTTTTTTTCAATTTAGTTAGCGAGTTCTTCACAACAGTGTTTAAGATAGAAGTCATATAATAAATTTTCACACGTTTTCTTACCCGAGCATAGAGGCTTTGAGGATCAGTAGCTTGTCCTTTGGTGGCTCTTGTTTTGCCTTTAACACTTGCCACCGAGGCATTCTCATCACTTGAAACGTTGCTTATACTCTGACCATGTCTCCAGTTAGTGTTGCTTTGGTCGACTGAATCCTGGTTTACCCCCTGCTTTTCTTGGCTTTGACTTGCTCCTATATCGTGTTAATGATATTATAATTAGTTTATTGCATAGTAATATTGAATAAAAGCAACCGTTGTAAACGTTATCGATCTTGGACTTACTTGTCTTGTGGTGTCACAGTTAGTATTGTGTAGATTATCTACGTTAAGTTGTTTCCTTTTACGCGTTGCCGTTTCGTGGAGGTGATTTTTATCCCAAGAATCAAGCATGGTCGGAAGACTCCCTCCCAGCATTGCGCCAAGTGGGAACATATCAGGAACTAAGAGAGCATGATGATCAGAATTGTTCTGGTGATGATGAAGATGGTCATTGTAAAGGCTAGCGAGGCCAAGAATCTCATCTCTCGGTCGGTCCTCCTTAGATGATGAACATTGATCAGAATTGAACATCCACAAGAGAGACTCCAATTCACCATCAACAAAAAGGTCCATGGCTCTAATTTCAACTCCGGTCTTTCTCCTTCTTCTTGGTTCGTTTTTTGTTATAATAGTTACTGATCTTGTGCAACTATTTATATAGGTCAGAGGTGTACTTGATGATAAAGAGAATATTACTATTGAGGAAGATTTAGAGGTGAAGAAGAGAAATCAATAGGTTACTAAACCGTTACAATCATTTGTGTCATGAAGAAAATAAAATAAACAAAATGAAACCATGCATGATGTTGAACACGCTCCGTCAACTTGTGGGGTCGATAACTTGTGGGGTCAATAACTTGTGGGGTCGATAAGGGGTGGACACGAATCGAATACCATCATAATCTTCAGTATTTGTGATTTGCTTTATAGACTACAACTATTTGATAGCTATTTAATTTTTCGATTTGATTTGCTTCGGAAAATTAGTGATATCCAGAAAAATGGATATCCAAAAATATATAAATATTTACGGATATTTACAAATATTTACGAATATTTCATAATACAAAAAACTGGAAAATTCGATAGAAAATTTATTCTTTAAAATATATTTTCCATGATATATAAAATAAAATATATAAGAAGTAGCTAAACTACATGTTTTGTAAATTTTACAATTAGTTAACAAGAATAATAAGACAAAATTCTAGAGAAAATTAATTTTCTTAAAAGATTATTTTCTTATTCTTGATTTAATATTTTTATAAGTAATAATATGAATAAATTTATTAAATCATTTAAAATAATACTTATATAAACTTATACATTTAAACTTCTAAAACTAATCAAGATATATATGTATTTATATATCTGCCGGATCGGATCGGACATCGTTTCACAAAATTTTAGTATTTGTGATTTGCTTCGATTTTAACGAATTATTAATTTTTAGTATTTGTTTGTTTTGAAATCTTACGAATATTCAAATTTTTCAAATCGAATTGGAATGATTAGCGACTCAATCAAATTTAAGGATAAAATGGCCAGCCCTTGATGAGACCCAGCTTTATTCCTTGAAGACGTTAATATATTATTTTTTCTTAATAAGAATTCATTCTCATATATAACTATATGTTAAGATTAGTATAATAATGAGGGAGGGCTTTCATTACCCACACACCAGAAGCGGTGAAGAATAAATATATATCCATCACCGTGCACGACTAGTGGAAACCTCAAAGAACAAGGAAAATAAAACAAAAATGTAGGCCTTCCCGTATTAGACCTTATATCACTAATTGTCAGGTAGGTCTCTCTTTAGCTAGTTTTTTTTTCTTTGGGGAGAAGATGCCAAACAAAATATTATTTCGTCCAAACCTGTGAGTTTACCCGGCAATAACTTATTTCGTCGACTTCATTTCTTTTTATTTTTGTTAATATATAAAATATATCAAGAAAAACTCATTTGCATTACATTTCTAGCTCGTTCTTGACGCAAAATGTTACCCTTTAGGTTTGTATGCTTTCGTTTTATGTTGGATTCAACGATTACAAACAAAACCAGACAAGTTATGTTACCCTAAAGCTTCTTATCTTTTAGGTTGGCCTGGGTGGCAAATTGCTTATAACATATAAGTTATGAAAAGTCAAGTTAGGTAGATAAATAAACATATTTATAATTCTTAGGACGGCAAAAAATATAAAAACTGTGAAAGATATTTTCATTATACTCAATGTTGATACTACAAAAGAATGTAGTTAATAAATAAAAATATGATACTTATTCAAAATACATAAACATATCAAATAATCTGATAAAATTCAAATCTATAAAATTTAACTAATATAAGTTCCCCACATAAGTTCTTCATATTTTTTTTATAATAATTTTGTCAAAAGAAAATAAATCACAGTTTGAAGATATGTTGTTTTATTTTAATATTGGATAATTATTATTATTACAAAGTATGAGAAGTATTCTAGACTATTTTACAACTGATGATTCTATTTAATTTACTAGGATTCACTTCTAAATATTTAAGCCGTTTTATGAAAACCATGTTTAACGGTAGTCTTTACACTGTGATGAATATTTATTATAAGGATTTTATAGCATCTCGTTTTGTTGTGTATGTTGAAAAATTTAATAGAAATAATTTGGTTACATATGTTAATAAAATGCATTTATCTTTGTAAAATCACATCCAAACTTAACGTGTTTAAACTGTAGTTGTTAAAGGATAGATGACCTATCAAAAAGTCATTTGCGATATCGTGTGAGTGAGACCAAAACACGTGAAAAGATCATGTGGTGAGTGCAGGGTCAATAAACATAACTAATGAGCCTATGAAAAATTAACATACCGTCCGTCGCACGGGAATAAGGCCCATGGATCGAGTGAGCGGACATGGGAAGCCTATTAGCCGTAGACGGTCGAGACGTTACAAGTGGTATTATAGCCAAACTCAGAAGAATGTGGAGTCAGTGAGGGCTCACACTAACATGACTAATGACCATGGGGCACAACAAAGACATTGCGGTCTTTGAGAGGATGAATTGTAACATCATGGTTTGTGTTATATGAAAAAAGTTTTTAAAAACTGATTTGACTACCTATGTCACCAAAATGTATTTTTTTTGGAGCACGTCTAAGAGAACTCCAAAGTTAAACGTGACTTGAGCTGGAGTAGTCAAAGGATGGGTGACCTATCGGAAAGTGATTCGCGATATCTTGTGACTGAGGCCAAAACACGGAGAAAGGTCATGTGGTGATGCATAGCCAATAAACAAGTCTATTGAACTTCCGAAAAAATTAACGGACTGACTGTCACAGAAAATGGGGCCTACAAACCGAGAAAAAAGGTGTGGGAGGCTTATTAACCGTGGACGGTCGGGGCATTACAAGTGGTATAAAAACCAGGTTCAGACGAGTGTGAAGTCTTGTGAGGGCTACAATACATGGGTTACGAGGGGATGCATTTGGACGTTGATTCTTGGATCAGGTAAATGTAATACCTGATTTGTGGTGTATGTGAAAAGCTTACTAATGATTTGGCTACTTACTTCACTAAAGTTAACTTATTTTTTTGGGATACACCCAGAAAGAACTCTAGAGTTAATTGTGTTTGAACTGAAGTAGTCCAAGGATGAATGACATATCAAGAAGTAATTCGTGATATTGTGCGAGTGATGCCAAAACATGTGGAAAGGTCATGTGGTGCAGGGTCAGTGAACATGACTAATGAGCCTACGAAAAATTAATGCACCGCCTGTTGCACAAAATGGGGCCCATGGGCCGAGTGAGCGGACATGGGAGGTTCATTAGCCATGAATGGTCGGAGCGTTATAAGTGGTATCATAGCCGTACCCAAACGAATGTGAAGTCCGTGAGGGCTCACATTAACATGGGTAACGATCGTGGGGCGCAACAAGGTTTTGGAGAGGGGATGAATTGTAACATCCCGATTTGTGATATATGGAAAAGTTTAAAATAATTGATTTGGTTACCTATGTCAATAAAATGCATTGATTTTTTCGGGAACATATCTAGAAAGAATCCAGAGTTAAACATGTTTAAACTGGAGTAGTCAAATGATAGGTAACCTATCGGAAAGTAATTCGTGATATCATGTGAGTGAGACTAAAGCACGGAGAAATGTCATGTGGTGATTGTAGGATCAGTAAATAAATCTATTGAACCTCCGAAAAATTAACGGATCGATTGTTGCATGAAATCCATAAACCGAACGGATGTGAAATGCCTTTTAACTATGGCGGTCGGAGCGTTACAGATTTTTCTATTATATATCTATATAATTTCGTCTTTTTCTATAATTCGAAACCAAAACTTTCAGAATATTAATAAATCTTTAGTCGAACTACGTAATTAAGGGGCTTTCGCAAAATCTTGTCTCTATGTTTCGAGATAAGAGGACGAATACATCTTTAACAAGTTGCCTATCTGTTTTTTTCCTTCTTAAACATGATTATTCCTCTAACTTTTGAATACACAGGTTCGTGGAATCAATGCGTCGTTTACATAATACTCTTTGATACTATTAATGATATAATCAAATGTTTACTCACTCCGTTTCATTTTAATTGTCGTTTTAAGTTTATGCACACAAATTAAGAAAATATTTAATTTTACATATTCTCAAAATAAAAACACCATTGCCTATACACCTAACCACATTTCAACCAATAGAAAAATAAAATGATATATAAAAATCATTAAATTTTGCATTGAAATTTGAAAACGATACTTATTTTGAAACAAAAATTTTACTCTACAACAACAAGTAATTTGAAACGGAGGTAGTATTTAATTAACAAATTAATTAATTATCCAGCTTATTTAATTACATACGTTTAAAATTAAGTTAAGGCATGATCACTGCTGGTTTTCTTGTCTCTCTTAAATTCAGAATGTTTCATATATATATATCATCAAATTGGAATATTATAATAATATATAACATAGTTTTTTTTGATAAATATAATATATAACATAGTGTGGCCCGATATTATAATAGAATCCGATGTATAAAGATGTGGTTTGTAAAATCGAAAGGTACAAAAAGGTATGCTTCGTAGGTAATTTGAACATCGAAAAAAACCAAAAGTACTGTGCATAATTTTAATATTTGGTGGAAGACGCAAGCTAAAAAGTACACATTTCCACAATCAGGATGAAACATGTAATTATACTGTATTCTTAAAAGATTTTTTTGGTTATACATTTAAAAGTCAATTAGGAATTCATTGTGATAAAATGATTAGAATACACTTTTATTACAAAGTAAAATGAATGACTTTTAGCAGCGTTTACTTGTTGTTTTTATCTATTAAACAAATAGTTAATTATGTATCCCGTCGCCATCAAAGTGTTTACTTTTGTGAATGATGTAGAACATAATTGAAGTTAGCTTCTTAATGAAATGACGTTCTTTTAGTTAAGTTTTAGGTATGATTAAACTATCGAGTATGAAAACGGGTATGATTCATTCATATGATTAACTATATATTGATTAAATAACAATTAACTTCATGATTCTTCTTTCTCTTTAGAGTTTATGAAGTCTCCCTTGTTTTGTTTTTTATTAACCATGGAAGAAGTCTTTCTTGTCAAGATCATGGATTTTTTGTTCTTTTTCGGAATGATATTAGAACGTTATGGTACGCGAAAAAAAAATCATGCTTCTTCTAAATTTCAAAGTGAAACAAAAAAATTGGAATATCATCAAAAGCTTAACTAGTCTGTTGTGTGTATGTGATTTTTCCAATAGTTGGGGAAGACAAAAAAAACTTCGGTTTCATTGAATCACTTAGAAAATATATTTTTTGAAGATTTATAAGTGAATAGTGGCAACGGTTATCACCGCATTTAATCACTTAAAAAGTGTTGTTTTCTACTGGATCAATAAAAAGTGGCAAACGTTATCCATTCAGTCTAAAACGTTAATATATGTTTTTGGATTATTGCGATGATTATTTTCTAGAGATTCAACTATTTCAGAAACAAAGCTGGCATATTCATATTAAACTTTTTACTGCTACATGCTCAAAATATCTTTATTTACTTTGGATCAATATTGTACATATATTTGTTTTTTTTTAAATTCTAAGTGTTTACAACTATTTATCTATATGGTCATGGATTAATAATACAATTTAGTTTTAAAACAAAAATCTCCTGAAGACAAATATGAGAGTTAGACAAAACAAATCACTTTTCGATAGGTTACCTAAAAATATTGATTAATAATACAATTTAGTTTTTTTTAAAACAAAAATAATTTTTCCCAAGACAAATATCTCACAGTCTATATGGTCATGGATTAATAATACAATTTAGTTTTTTTTAAAACAAAAGGATTTCCCCAAGAACAAATATGAGAGTTATGCAATGAAACAAACGACAACCAATCCTTTCTTAGGAGTTATAGCTATAGTTTCCCGTACCAAAGTTACACATCAAGCGAAAAAGTGATCATAATACAACAGAAATTTTGCTAGTACGTGACCAAAAACCACGGTTTGGGGTAATAAATGATAAACAGGATTTCTTGATTTGTAATTTAAAGACTTATTTTGATTCACTATTTTACAAATTTTAAACTTAGCATCATAATGTTTTATCCTCAAACATTAACAACTTGAAAAACACACACGAAACATTTTTCCAAGTAAAAGGTAGATACTTTCACCCAAACAATAAGGCCCAACGCGCATTGCCCAAAAAATAGTTCTACTGACCCCAAGACCCTACTAAGAACTTTACAACTCTGATGCTCATTTTTCGATTTCTTAATTGACAAATGATCTAATATATAGCCATTGGCTAAATTAATATTTTACATACGTTAAATATCACAATTACCTTAGGTTTGATATACCCGCATCCGAATAGAACCAACCTGAATAGACCCGATCCGATAAGAACCAATTTATATCCGACTTAAGAACATGAATATTCAAAATATGACTTTACATGTTATATTTTTATATTGTATTTTATGATTTAATTTAAATATTTTTTTGTTAGCAATCTTTATTATAATATTTGTAACATTTTCAAGTAATATCTAATCTATTAATTTAGAGTTCTATATTTTATTCATTATTGACAAGTTATAGTAAGACCATTTAATTAACTACTTAATGTGACATATTTGATTATTTACATTATATCTTAATAATAAAAAAAAATATTAATAATAAATTAATTTTAATTAGAAATTTGAATTTATTTTATTATTACAAAATATTTGAAAAAAATCTAACAAAATCCTACCAAAAGTTATAAAAACAATTTTCATAAAATAATGCATTATAATTTCGTATTAGTAATATAATCTTATTAAAAGTTTAATGATAATTAAAATTTTATTATAGACAAAAGAAAATAATATTCTATGCTATTTATAAATTTTATAATTATAGTCTATACTATATCAAACAGATGTGCTCTATAAATTAAATATGATTAAATTATATTAATTTGCTAGGTTAACAAAACTTTTACTTTAAAAAATTTCATTTAAATAAATTATCATTCGTCGTAGTCTAACAATTTAATATATTTTTATATACATTTATATTAAAACTATTTTTTTTACAGCTAAACTTTATAAGATGAATATAAGTAATATATAAATTATCTTTTTAAAAAAATATCTAAGATTTTCGTAAGAAAATACGCATTATCAAATTTTAAAATTATTTAAATCTTCTTATAAAACGCATATTAGTTCATCGTTTTTTTTTCATAAATTTATTGATCTCGAAATAATTTTCGTAATTTGGCATGTAATTGAAATATGTTATACCTCCCCAGTTGACATGGTAGACGAATTCGTCTCAAGCAGAGAAGATAGTTCTAAGAGTGCTTCGATTCTGTGAATGTGATCTCCAGACCAAACTTCAGTAACCTTAAAAGTGATTTCTCCATTGCTTACATTGTCAGTTATAAGGAGAATTCCAAAACAAAAAGATTTTCTAACCAAGTTTTGAATAGGAATAAGTAGAATCGATGGATCTTCAATATAAAAAAAAACATAAAGTATAAAAATGTTTTATTAATCTCAAAGATAAACACTAATGTATTCATTTGCAATGATTACCTCGTCATATGAACCATCCCTAGAGTTCAACATCATCGTTACCAATAATAGTTTTGGCAACAGTATCAAGCAACATTAAAGTGCAACATTAAAGATATGTTTATACCTCTGAAGGAGCTGATTTTGGCAAATCGAATCAAGCAGATAATAGTTTTCATCTTTCGATTCTTCCAAATGTGATTCAATCTGCGCAGCATATTTCCCCCACAAGCAACATGCAATCTCGTCACCACTGAATAAATAACCAAGTAATAAAAAGAAGGTTAAGCATTAGAGACATCCCATTTTAAATATAAAACAAAAATAATTAAATATTAAAAACCGTATTACCTGGTGTTACGTATACGGAACTCAACACGCTTCCTGTCCTCTAACTTAACCTTAATCGTGGTTATTTCTCCGATATGAACAACTTGTCCAATAACATTTGTTTTTTCTAATTAAAACTCCAAAATTGTAATATAAAACAATTTAGCAAATTTGCATATAGTAAAGTAAGATACGTCTACGGTGATTACCTATTAGGAAATAAGGTTTGAGCGTTCCATTACCAATCTCCTCATAGTTAGCAAGTTCAAGAAAGTGATTATCATTACGATAATCAGATGGGGTTATCACCGTGTCTTCAATAATAGTCATCTTATATTGTAGTGTTGTTGGTCTATATTGACCACGAGCTGCAACAATCTTCAAATTCTGAATTACTCTCCAAACTCCCAATGGTAGTTCGCGTTGAACACGATACATCAAGCTTCTCTTGCATGAGGCATGAATTTTTTTACCCTAAAATAAGAAACCACGTTGTCTTAGACATAAAACACATAGTACAGTCGTATATATGAGTGAATATGATTTTTTAAAACGACTTTAATTAACGTTTCGTCGGCAAGAACTAACTCGAGAGTTTCTCCTCCATATGTCATTTTAGGTTTCCATGAGTGGAGCAATTTGACACGAACTCGCCAATTGTCTCTAAATGGCCCTGACATCGTCAATGAGCACCAAATTACTTGCGATAGAGAGCATTTCGTAAAAAGGTGGAGATTGTGGAGGAATGAATTTTAGATCGGTAGCTTACGTATTTATAGATAGGGGTAGGTCTAGGTTTAGAATATTTAGGATATTAACTAAAAGATTTATGGCTGTATCAAGAAAATATAGTAGAATATACTCTGATTTGAAGTCGACATATTATGAGTATCTATATTACAAATTCTCGTTTCTGATCATGGTAATTGATTATATTTTCAGTAATCGTTTTTCAAGGAATATGGTAACAGAAAAATCAAATCATACTCGTTTCCGATCATGGTAACTGATTATATTTCCAGTTATCGATTTTCAAGGAATATGGTAACTGAAAAATCAAATTAGAAGTTTAATCTGTTGGAGGAGTTAAGACGTGGGAAGGAGGCAGATTTGAAAAAAAACAAGATAAGATAATATTGCATTGGATTCGATGATTAATTGATTTTGAATATTTAAATATCTATCATATTTTCCAAACAGAAAATTTTGGAATTAATGCAGGTTCTAGTATCCAAACAAATCTATCCCTATATCCAAACAGAAATTTCGGCTAAAATCCTACCTCTTGTTTCCAAACAGTTCCGAAAAATGACTTCAGTTTAATAATATAGATGATAAAGCAGTAACAGTATGCTATAAAAGCAATATGTTGCACAAGTTGCATGCCCTTTATTTATATAGTTAATAGTGTGATTGGTAGAGCAGTTGATGATTCATATATAAAATTATTATAAAAATTAATATATAATATGTAATTTATTTATATTAAAATAATATAGATAGATTTATATTTATAATATATATAATATATATTATTTTATGTTTTTTATTAAAAATAATGAATCATAATTAATTATATAAATCCAATTCTATTTTAAATATGAAATATTATTTTGGTAAAATTATTAAAATATATTAATTGCCAATTTTTATATTTTATAGAAATATATTATTTAATTATTTTGGGGAGTATAAATATAATTTTTACATTATTATATAATTATATATATTAGTTATACGCAAAGCATAATAATGCTAATCCTAATGCTGGAGATAAAAAGGTTTTTTGCTGCTCTGCATGGGCTTGTCACGATTCAATAGAGGGCCGGGGTCCGGAAGGAATAACAAAGAAAACCTAAACCCCTCAAGTCTTCTTCTTCGCATGCTATCTTTCTCTCTCTCCCAGGACAAGCTCTGCCAAAGAATGTAAGTATTTGTTCCAGGACAGGACATATGGGTTTCGCATATAAACCAAATCAATGTCAGAAAGTTAATCTTTGGCCGCTGAAAAATTTTCAGGTCGAGGATAATCGTGGTAAGGGTTTTTCGAAATATATAATCAGAAGAACGACTTTGGAGATGTCTTCTCAACAAATAGGAGAAATCACAGACGTGAAATTGATGCGTTTTAGGTATACTAACTCAGTTAATTGTATTGAATGAATTTGAGTCTATACTTTGAGTATACTGCACTAGTATCGGTTTCTGGCTTTGCTTTGGCAGTGATGGAGAAGTAGACAATTTGCTTTTATTAGAGATATCGTAAGAAGAGGAAGCGTCAAGCGCAGGCTAGTCACTTATGTTCATCAGCTAATATATACCTGGCTTATATGAAGCACGACTTTGCGAATATCTGCTGTTGAGTTGCGAACGCCTACCTCCGAGTCAGTTTGATCACTGCAATGTTGACCTAATAGCGTGAACGCGAAATCTTTCTAATGCTGCTGAATTGATGACTCTCCAAGGCAAGCGCCATAAATACATTCAAGGAAGGGTGAGTGATCCACTCTGCTCCAAGCAATCGTCTCTGCAGGATAGACCAGAGAATTCTCGCGGTCAACGATGACATGTATGTTAATCATTGGCCGACAAGCGTCGTCGCCAAAGCATAGTCAATGTGCGGCTTGCACATGATCAAATGCCATAAAACATGCCACAGATAAGGGTCTATAACAGAATCAAGTTGGTGACGATTCGTTAGCTGTAGGGTAACAGACTACTTCAAGAGTAGCATAAAGAAAAATCTGAGTGTCGGAGATCCAGATCAGTGATGATCTGAACTGCGTATGATACAGATGGACAGGTCGTCAGGAATGCAAGACTGATTGATCGCAAGATGAGCTCGCGAACTCGAACGCAATCTAACACAGCTGATGATGTGCTGACACACTCTGGGTGCGCATTTTCGTCCTTAACGGCTGCCTTACACGTACACGTACGTAATGCAGCAGCTTCTTGTTTAATCTTGTGCCATATTATTCATCTTATATATATAAATCCAACTCTGATTGCTGTCAGTATCTAATCTCAGAGAAGAAGAGCTACTAATGAAGCTTAGCAATTTTGGTGAAATATCAGAGGTCATCTTGTTCTTGACCAGGAGACAAAAGGTCCAAAGGAATGGCCTACATCCTTTACCGGATACCTGAATCTGCAGCAAGGTATGATTCAAACCACAAAAAAGTAGCCTCCTCTTGCTCTTAGTTC
>CAJHQP010002606.1:0-82407 GCA_905132765.1 Moricandia arvensis
ATTTGAGTCAAGTCCATAAAACTCCAAACAATACTGTATATGTCTAGTATGCCTAATCTGACTAAAGATACGATAAAAATTTCTTTATACACAAATGTGCAAGTCTAATGTAGCTATATCAATTCTAGGTCAGGCTTTGTGTATTAGTGTTTATCTACAAAAATTGAATGAAGTCATCGCATACCAAACCGAAGACACATATTTACATCAGGAGCTAAAAAGAGTGGAATTTTCAATGTCAATGTCGTTACCCGTCGATTCATCTGAAATTCTAATGTTTACAAAACTACGTTATCACATACCAAACAAATACAATGTTATGATATATGACTTATTTTTTTTTGCTTTTTGATATCAAGTGTGTAAGTTTGTGAAGAATAGATGAAGAGAAATTAGAGAATGGTCAAGAAACTCATGAAGAACAAGAGCTAGGCCGAGAAACAAAAAGAGAGAGAGAGAGAAAACTATAATTTGTTTGTGCTATCAAGAAAGAGAGAGTATCAGAAACAATTTTGTATTACTTGATTTGTTTCTTGTTTACATTATTATAAATAGAGAAAGGCTCAAAGGCAAATGGCAACAAAAAAATAAAGAAATCAGTAGAAGATAAGAAGGTTGGCTCGTCTACCAGAAGGAAAGTGACAGCTCCCCAACGTCTCTCTTTTAACTAGACCCATGACCTTCTTCCCAAAAGGCTCATTTTCTTGGTTAACATTTAACTATACCTTCTGGTTAAGTAATGTCACGAAAAGTATCTTCTTTGTCTTGCCTTGCAAGGAAATGTAGGGTTAGACATGGGACTCGTCCATACAGTTGTACGAATCACTTTCATTTGATCAATCTGAGCTCTTCTCTTTTTCTTGCCTTCTTTGTTCTGATATTATCTATTTTCTTGTTGCTTCATCATCTCAATACTCCCTCTCAAGCTTGACCATAGATTTTGGTCAAGCTTGGAACCATGAACCATTCCTTCATTAAAACCTCAATCTGGTAAAAATCACATGAAAGAAAAAAAAAACAAGCCAAGGAAAAATAGTAGAACATTTCATGGAAGAATATCAATGTGAGAGATCTATGAGTCCAAGCTTTGAGTGAATAGACTCACATACTTTGGTATTGGTTGCTTTGGTAAAGACTTCGGCCAATTGCTCTTCACTTCTTTGTAGCAAGGAAGGATGACCCCTTGAATCACCATTTGTTTGACCTTATGATAATCCACTTCTATGTGCTTGGTTCTTTCATGAAAGACTGAATTTGAAGCTATATGAATTGCTGCATGGTTGTCACAATGCATGGTGATTGGTGTGTTGGTTTCTATCCCCAAGTCCTTGAGTAATCCTTTGACCCATAAAAGCTCATTGGTGTGTTTTCTCATTGCTCTATACTCAACTTCAGCACTTGAGCAAGATACCACCTTTTGTTTCTTGCTTTTCCAACTCACTAGATTTCCTCAAATGAAGGTACAATAGCCTGTGTGGTTGATCTCTTATCCACACGATCACCAGTCCAATCAACATCACAATAACCTATTATCTCATAACTGCCATTACAACCCATCCAAACTCCTTGGTCATGCGCACCACTCAAATATCTCAATATCCTCTCCACCATGTTCCAATGATGAACCTTAGGGACCTGCATGTGTTGGCTCACCTGATTGACAACAAAGAAAATATCAGGTTTTGTTATAGTTAAGTAGATTAGCTTACCAACAAGTCTTTTTTATTGCTTTGGATCCTCATAAGGTTTGTCTTCAATCTCCCCTCTCTTAAGACTTTGTAACCCTCTTCAAGTGGAGTTTTTGTTGGTTTCTCTCCAAGCGTTCCTGCTTCCTTCAAAAGATTAGGGTGCTTCCTTTGGGATAAGAAGAACACCTCTTTAGAGCGGCATACTTCAATTTCTAGAAAGTATATTAGTTCACATAAATTTTTAATCTCAAAACAGATTTTAAGAAAGCTTTAGTAGTTTGTATACCTTTTGTGTCATTCCTTGTGATGATGATATCATCAACATACACAAGGATGATTACTATAACTTTCTGGCTGGAGAGAGTAAAGAGAGTGTGATCAGCTTTAGACCGTCTGAACCCTCTTCCATTTAATATTGTGCTAAGTTTGAAGTACTAAGCTCTTGGAGATTGATTTAAACAATAGATCGCCTTCTTTAGTCTTAGAATTCCCTGGCTTGATTAGATGTTCTAAACTAGGTGGAGGGTGCATGTAGACATCATCTTCAACTTCTTCTTGGAGAAAGGCCTTCTTCACATCCATTTGCCATAATTCCCACTCAAGATTTGTTGCGAGGGAGAGCACAATCTGGATGGTGTGAATCTTAGCTACTGGTGCAAAGTTGTCTATGTAGTCTTTTCCATATGTATAAGTAGCCTCTTGTTACTAGCCTCGACTAGTCACTGTTTTTTTTTTCGTTTTGGTAGTTCAGCTTCATACAAGGTATCATTCACAATCTTTGCATTAGTCTCTTCCTATAATGAGTCTCTCTATTCCTTGTCTTCCATTGCCTCTTCATAAGATCTCAAAATGTATTTTTGATCCAACTGATCAATAAACACTTGATGTTCTTCTGGAAATTGAGCAAAGGAACCCACCACTAAGGTAGGCTGAGCTTCAGCGTGACTGTGTTGTAGTACACTCTACTATTGAGTTAGAAGATCCCTCATTAGTCTTGTGCTTCTCCTAAGAGGTTGAACCTCTTCTTCTTGAACTGATTCCTCTTGAACCAAGTCTTCTTCACCAATTTGATTCCACTCTTCTTCTTATACCACATCTTGGTCATGATGATCATATTGTTTTTTCCTTCAGAATGAGGCTATGGTGCTTCTTCAGGTGCTGGTGGTGAGGGGGTTTGTTGTGGAGGAGTTGGTTGAGCTGGCTCTTGAGGTTGGCTAAATCCTAGACTTTCAAGGATAATTCTCAAGTTGTTTGCTCTATCTGATGGTGTGTGTGAGAGATCTTTTAGTGCATCCTAGCTTTTCTCATCATAATAGCCTTTGGACTCCACAAATTTAACATCCCTTGACACCATTACTCGTCTACTTTTAAGAGCATAACACTTATACCCTTTATGATTTGTCGAGTAACCTATGAACATTGTCTTTACACTCTTTGCTTCAAGTTTATTTCTCTGTTCTCCTGGTATAAGAACAAAGCATAAACACCCAAATACACGTAAATGGTTAATGGATGGATTAAAGTTTGTTTAGTACCTCGTATGGTGAGATATCGTGGAGGGCTCTCGTTGGATTTTGTTAATAAGATAACAAACTGACACCACTGCATCTCCCCAAAAACTCTTAGGCATGTTTGTATGAAACATCATACTCCTAGCCACCTCCATCAAGTTTCACACCATTTTGTTATGGAGTATATGGCCATCTTGTTTGATGTGATTCCATGCTTAGTCAATTGATGTTTGAAGGCATGGCTTGTATATTTCCCTTCATTATCTGATCTAAATATCTTGATCTTGCCATTAAAATGGTTAGTAATATAGTTTTGGAAGTTTATAAATGCCTCTAACACCCTATCTTTGTATCAAAGTGAGGCAAGTGTATTTTGTCTTTATCTATGAATGTAACAAAATACTTATGGTTTTCTTTTGATACACAATGGGCAGTCTATACATCATAATGAACAAGATCAAAGCAATTGTCATAAATAGTCATACACTTAGGGAAAACATATTTGCAATGCTTGCCTAGAATACAAGCCTCACAAGCATCGTTTTTAAACACAACATCATGTAACATAAGGTTCAAAGCACGAGAATGAGGATGATCTAGCCTAGCATGCCACATTGCATCCTTAGATAAACTAGAAGCATAATTAAAAGCATATGATAAACTGGTTGTAAGCTTAGTGTCTTCAAGTAAGTACATGTCTCCCTTGGTAACACCTTGGCCAAGCAACTACTCTCAATATCCTGAAAATAAACCTCATGAGAAGTGAATGTAACATGGCAATGTAAGTCAGTAGTATATTTCTTAACCGACAACAAATTAGAAGTAAAGGTGGGCATGTAAAGTGCTTTAGATTCTTTACTAAACAACTTAAGATCACCTACTTCTTTGATTGGAATCTTATCACCATTAGCAATTACAACATTACCTAAAGAAGGAGTCACATTACTAATCAATTTTAGATCACGAATCATGTGATGTGAAGCCCCTGAGTCTATAACAAGCAGTTTGGTGTGGTGTAATGCGTTTAAAGAAGTGAGAAGAATTTTACCAGATTTTTCCATGAGAGCTTTGATGAGAGCATAAAGGTCTGACCTCTTGATAGTCTCATCATGAGTGTTTCTCAGAGTGGAATGGGTACTGGATGCCATGGCCCTTCCTTTTCTAGCATTAGAACACATGGAAGAGATATGAGTTGATGATTCAGCTGGTTCTAAGAAGTTTGATCTTCCATCAACAAATTGGTTCCTTAAGTCTTTGAATTTAGCCGGCTTTAAGTGCGGTGAAGAATCCAACACTTATCTTTCATGTGCCCCTTCTTCTTACAATGGTCATAGACCCACACTTTCCTATCCTCTTGCATGTAGACTCCTTTGTTAGCGACAACCACTTCCACCTTGTGTGCAATGTTGAGCTCTTCTTTGCCTTCAAAAAGTCCACTGACCCTTGTTCTCGTTAGATTTGAGCACATACTTCATCTAGTATATGCTTGATCAGATCATTGTAGCAAAGGCTGAGAGTCAAGAGTAGTCCAAAGACCTTATTTTGTTCCCTTCTCTCACTCAAGATCGTGGGGTCAGTGGTTCTTGGTCTAAGCATCTCAAACTCATCCCACAGTGACCTAAACTTCCCAAAGAACTTATTGAAGTCCATATCATCTTGCTTGAGATATTTGATGGCTGCTTGATTTCAAAGACACGATTTAAATTAGATACATTTCCATACACCTTCTTCAAGGTTTCCCAAAAATACTTAGAGGTTTCACAGGAGGAGTAAACCTCTATGATTGAGTGTTCAAGAGAGATTTGGATGGAAGATAAGACCATGAGATCTTCTTGAATCCAACTCTTTTCATCAACAAAAACAATCTCTCAGCCATATTCAACTTGTGGGACTTGCTTTAGAGCTTGACTATCGATTACATGGCTCCATAAGCCTCGTCCTCCGAGGGTTGTCTTCACAAGTCTTGACCAGAGTAGATAGTTGAACCCATTTAGGGTTACCGAAATCACAACAGACTTTGCTTGCTCCATTTTGGATGCTATGGACCGCTGAGTTTTAAATAAAGGGTGGGTTTTAAATAAAAATCTGGCGAAAAGATGAACTAGTAAGATGAACTAGTAAGATGAACCTGTCAAGTATAGCTTGCTCTCTCAAGAAACTCTAAGAACACTTTCAAAGTAACTAGAGGAAACAAGAAATCAAGATAAAGAACATAGAATGACTTGCTATTATCCGCTGAATAATAGTTTTAGGACAGAGAGAAAGATAAAAATGAAGAAATGAAGAGTGTTGCGGAAGTAGAATAGAATTTTAAGAGTAAAACCGCTATGATACCATGTAAGTTTGTGAAGAATAGATGAAGAGAAGAAGGTTGGCTCGTCTAGCAGAGAAAAAGCGACAGCTCCCCAACGTCTCTCTTAACTAGACCCGTGACCTTCTTCCCAAATGGCTCCTTTCCTTGGTTAACATTTAACTATGCCTTCTGGTTAAGTAAAATCACGAAAGGTAGCTTCTCCACCTTACTTTGGTTAGACATGGGACTCGTCCGTACAGTTCTACGAATCACCTTTATTTGATCAATCCGACCTTTTTCTCATCTTCTTATCTTTCTTGTTCTGATATTATCTATCTTCTTGTTGGTTCATCATCTTAATAAAGTGTTATTCTTTAAACATAAATTTCTAAAGAACCTAACAAAATTATTAACCAAATGCCCAAAACTTGCATAGTCTTTAGAAAATAATTGTTTTATTTTTGATACCATGCTTATAATTTTGTCTTCAATTTGTTATATATTAATTTAGCATATTAGATTAATTAGATTTAATCCCCGAAAATAACATTTCCAGTATATATTTATTAAATAAACTGTTGGTTGAGTTAAGACTATTTCATAAAGTAAATTTACTATATATGTATCAGAATCATGTTGAAATCTTATATAACTATACTGAAAGACTAAATTAATCATATTTTGAGATTTATGATATCAAAAGTTTTCACATTTTGTCTATTTCTTAAATGATATCAACTAAATATTTCATATTTATAAATTTCAAAAATAAATGCCACAATGTACCATAGGTAATTTAATACTTCTTTTGTTTTCTTAATAAGTGTCACTTTGACATTTTTCACATATATTAAGAAAGTGATTGAAATGTATTTACACCTATTTGACTAATAGTATTTGAGATAAATAAAATTGTTTATAAGATCAATGTAGATTGCAATTAATTTTATGTTGAAATAAGTATAATAGTATTGAGATTCTAAAGTGATACTTTTTATGTAACAACAAAAAATGTTAAAATGATATTTATTATGAAACAGAGGGAGTAATTGATTTGATTAGATATGTTTTGACAGATATTTGGTAAAATTATTTTTTTTGTTTTTTTTTGTTTTCTTACTAAATATATACATAAAATATGTATATTAATTTTCAGTTAGCTTATTTTAATTATAAAATTTTATGAAAGTTTTCTATATATAAAGAGATCCGTTCAATTCAAAACCATTCATGAGCTAGTGCTGCAAAGGTGAAGCCTGTACCGTTATAACTTTGCTGGTTCCATGCTTTACATTTTTCACAATCCTACTGCTATATTCTAGTTTTACCAAGACTAGTCTCTAGTGTACTATGCAATTTACATGAGATCTTCTTGTACAGATCGATGACAGTACATGATCTCTCAAATTTGACAATGTTGTTTCTTCTCGATAAGCGTTAAACTTTAAACTGGCGAAACACATTATTCATTGTTAAAAATTGACAAAATGCCTCGTATATAATTTTATTTGTGTTATTATTAATTATCATCGTGAAGTTGATTATGCTCTCGTGCTTTATATGGCCGTTTCTTTGATCCATGTAACTTTCTAGCTCTAGAAACATTGAATTAAGATCCTTGATAAACTTTCTTTTTGTTTATTAAAAAAAAACAGTAAAATATATTTGAGATGTTTTTTTCACATAATTTTTTTGAGTTTTTTTTAATTTGCTTTAGTGCAAAACAAAGGAACAAAAGTTAACTTTCTTTGTTTGGAAATGAAGCTTTGAGCCTTACCAATATCAATCTTCAAACCATGGCTGGAGAAGGAAGTAAACAAAGAGCAACTAAAGATGATGCCTTTGCATATCTTAGGACTGTGAAGGATACATTTCAGAACGATCCTGAAAAATATGCCGATTTTCTTGCGATCATGGAAAATTTCATGCTGGGAGGTAGGCATATATATTGTATTTATAAAATATGAGAATATGTTTGTTTTTTTTTTATTGCAATCCTTGTTGGGGTAAAAGTCTAAATTTTTCCCAAAACTAATTATATTTCGAATATTGTATATTGTGATTGTAGAATTGATAGGAGTGGTTGCATAGAAGATGTGAAAGTACTATTTAATGCACACAGAGAGTTGCTTTCAGGTTTCAATGTGTTCTTGCCGAAGTCTTTAGAGATCCCTGATTGGAACAACTTAAAGGGTCGCTGATGTAGCGTTCATCTAATCATGTCTAAGATCTAAAGCCATTCAGGCTTATAATATAAATAAAGGTTCTGAAATGTTTGTTTCCCAACTTTTTATATATCAGCCTCCTCTCAACTCTTTAATCTTTGACCCAACAAATATTAAAAGATGCTATTCAAATCTTATTAGAATTCAACGAGTTTAATTATCGTATCGGTACGTCACATCCAGTTTCAACCGTATTAGAATTTACGACTTTGTAATGTTTTAAACTTACGCATCCAGACTACAAAAAATAATTAGTGAATTATTCAGGCGATCAAGTCGTTTATAAAAAAAAAAATCAAGTTTATATTACATGTCATAAGAATAAAAGTATAAAACTGATCAACACAAATTAACCTTTGCACCAAAATTTATTACACCCTCTTCTGCACATGAGCTAGACACCGTCTACCTAAACATTCTTGAGAATGGTGTTGTAACACATCGTATATCTGACACTGCGGCAATTTAATATGTTAGCAGAGATGTAAGAATGCAAAAAGACCAGGATTCACGCACTCCGTTTTAAAAAAAATCCATTTTACTCTAACTTTCATAATTGTCATAAACATGATAATGCATATGATATTCATAGTCCCTATAAAACTTTCCTTTTTATTCTAAATGGAAAACTCACATATTCTTTTGCCAATATGTTTGTTATTTCAATATTTACTTATTCTAATTTATCATTTTTGCTCTCAGTTTTGAGTTATATTCTCCTAGCTATTTTCGTTAACTTGTAGCTCTAATTCGAAGGGTCCACCAAATAATTCTTTTTATTTATAAGTCTAAATCATTCGTATTAGCTAACTTTTAGTTTGCATCGAGAATGTGTCACTTCTGGTAAATTAATAAAGTTATAAATTTGTCGGAAAAAAAACCCATCAAATATTTGACCCGAACCGAAATTAATTTGGACGACTTGGTCCAGTTTGATTATACCTTTAAACGTACACGGTTTAATTCTTGTTGATTTAGGTTTGGGTTAAAACTTAAAACCAACGTATTTACCTTATTTAAACTAAATAAATATAAATATTTTTTGCTTTGTACTTTGGTTAGTAATTAGATAAAGGGTCATTGAGATTTTTTCGTATTCTTTCAAAAATGTCAGAAATTTACAAAAATCTCTTGGAAATAATTTTAAAAAAACATCAACCTCATATAATAGTATTAGATTTCATTTTAGTCCAATCCAAATATTAATCAAATTATAATAATTATAATAATTTCTAATTCATATTTAAACTACATAACTATGAATATTTTTTGTTTTGTACTTTGGTTAGTAATTAAATAAAATGTCTTTGAGATTTTTTTGTATTCTTTTTAAAATTTCATAAATTTACAAAAATCCCTTGGAAATAATTTCAAAAACCCCAAATTCCTAAGATAGTGTAGATTTCATTATAGTCCAATCCAAATATTAATCAGATCATCATAGTTATAATAATTTCTAATTCATATTTAAACTAAATAAATATGATAATTTTTTGTTTTGTACTTTGGTTAGTAATTAGATAAAGGGTCTTTGAAATTTTTTCGTATTCTCTTAAAAATGTCAGAAATTTACAATAATTTCAAAAACACCAAATTCTATGATAGTACTAGATTTCATTATAGCTAATCCAAATATTAATCAAATCATCATAATTATAATAATTTCTAATTCATATTTAAACTAAATAAATATGATTTTTTGTACTTTGGTTAGTATTTAGATAAAGGGTCCTTGAGATTTTTTCCTATTCTTTCAAAAAATGTCAGAAGTTTACAAAAATCCCTTGGAAATAATTTTAAAAACACCAACTCCATATAATAGCATTAGATTTCATTATAGTCCAATCCAAATATTAATCAAATTATAATAATCATAATAATTTCTAATTCATATTTAAACTAAATAACTATGAATATTTTTTGTTTTGTACTTTGGTTAGTAATTAAATAAAAGGTCTTTGGGATTTTTTGAATTCTTTTAAAAATGTCAGAAATTTAAAAAAATCCCTTGGAAATAATTTAAAATACACCAAATTCCTATGATAGTATTAGATTTCATTATAGTCCAATCCAAATATTAATCATCATAATTATAAAAATTTCTAATTCATATTTAAATTAAATAAATATGAATATTGTTTTGTGTACTTTGGTTGGTAATTAGATAAAGGGTCCTTGAGATTTTTCTGTATTATTTTAAAAATATCAGAAATTAATAAAAATCACTAAAAGATATTTTAATTCTTTTCTTAAATTAAAAAACAATGTCCAGTATTTTTACAATTGCTAAGGCCTAAAAGAAAACATTTAATTCACTTGATAAAAAAATATTTGCCGCACACCATTTCGTTTCAGGTTCTCATAGATTATCTTCTCTCTTTTTTTTTTTTTCTTAAAGTTTATTGGAAAAATTAATTTTTTAGAAAAAAAAACAGGTACATTGTCCCTACAGACTAATCTCAAATTTGTATTGTTTCTGTCTATAATGTCCTTTTTATTTAGGAAAATAAATGAAATAAATAATTTTACAATCCCAAAAAACAGGAAAATTAGGAATATTTGAAGAAACACCTATACCAATACAGAAGTATTTTTATTTGGTTCTAAAAATATTTAAATAAAAATTTCAGACTTCGTTTTACTAACTCCAGAATTTACATTTTGCGAAGTGAAAAAAATGAAATCCACTTTTTTTCATTAATTCTACTAAAATTAGAATAAGCTATCTACGTAAATAACAGTAATCTAAAAATATTTGAAATACACATTCTGTGTTTTGTCCATAACTCTAAAAAACGGAGAATACACAATCTACACATTACAAAAAAACTAAAACATGTAGAAAGCGAGTTCAAACATGTTAAATGTATTCTACATATATTAGAATGCAGATTCTGCATATAAGTATGAACAGTTCCGAAAATATGGAAAGAAAATATCTGAAAATAATATTTTGAAAATATTTTGTTTCCATATTTAAATACAGTAACATTGCAATGTAAGTCAGTAATAGCTTTCTTAACCGACAACATATTATACGTAAAGGTGGGCATGTAAAGTGCTTTACATTCTTTACTAAACAACTTAAGATCACCTACTTCTTTGATTGGAACCTTATGACCATTAGCAATTACCACATTACCTAAAGCACGGGTCACATTACTAATCAATTTTAGATCACTAATCATGTGATGTGAAGCCCATGAGTCTATAATAAGCAGTTTGGTATGGTGTAATGCGTTTAAAGAAGTGAGAAGAGTTTTAACAGAGTTTTCCTTGAGAGCTTTGATGAGAGCATCAAGGTATGACCTCTTGATAGTCTCATCATGAGTGGTTCTCAGAGTGGAACAGGTACTGGTTGTCATGGCCCTTCCTTTTCTAGCATTAGAACACATAGACGAGATATGAGTTAATGATTCAGCTGGTTCATTTGAGAAGTTTGCTCTTCCATCAACAAATTGGTTCCTTAAGTCTTTGAATTTAGCCGAATTTAAGTGGGGTGAAGAATCCAACACTTATCTTTCATGTGCCCCTTATTCTTACAATGGTCACAAACCCACACCTTCCTATCCTCCTGCATGTAGACTCCTTTGTTAGCGACAACCACTTCCACCCTCTGTGCAATGTTGAGATCTTCTTTGCCTTCAAACAAGCCCACTGACCCTTGTTCTTGTTGGATTTGAGCACATACTTCATCAAGAGATGGGAGTTTCCCAGCTCTGAGTATATGCTTAATCATATCATTGTAGCAATGGTTGAGAGTCAAGAGTAGTCCAAAGACCTTATTTTGTTCCCTTCTCTCACTCAAGATCGTGGGGTCAGTGGTTCTTGGTCTAAGAATCTCAAACTCAGCCCACAATGACCTGAACTTCCCAAAGAACTGACTGAAGTCCAAATCATCTTGCTTGAGAGAGTTGATGGCTCGCTTTATTTCAAAGACACGATTTAGATTAGATACATTTCCATACACCTTCTTCAAGGTTTCCCAAAAATCCTTAAAGGTTTCACAGTAGGAATAAGCCTCTAGGATGGAGGGTTCCCAATCCTTAGAGGTTTCCCAAAAATTCTTGAATCCAACACTTTTCATCAACAAAAACAATCTCTCGGCCATCTTCAGCTTGTGTTACTTGCTTTGGAGCTTGACCATCAGTTACATGGCTCCATAAGCCTCGTCCTCCGAGGGATGTCTTCACAAGTCTTGACCAGATTAGATAGTTTAACCCTTTAAGGGTTACCAGAATCATAACAGCCTTTGTTTGCTCCATTTGGATGCTATGGACCGTTGGATAAAAGGCTGGGTTTAAAATAAAATCTGGCGAAAACATGAACCAGTAAGAAAAACCTCTCAAGTATAGCTTTCTCTCTCGAGAAAAACTAATAACACTTTCAAAGTAAAAGAGGAAACAAGAAATCGAGAGAAAGAAGATAAAATGACTTGCTATTATCCGTTGGATAATAGTTTTAGGACAGAGAGAAAGATAAAACTGAAGAAATAGAGAGTGTTGCGGAAGTAGAATAGAAGTTTAAGATAAAAAAAACCGCTCTGATACCATGTAAGTTTGTGAAGAATAGATGAAGAGAATTTAGAGAATGGTCAAGAACTCATGAAAAACAAGATGTAGATCGAGAGACAAAAGAGAGAGCGAGTTAGAACTAGTTTGTGGTCAGCCAAGAAAGAGAGAGTATCATAAACCATTTTGTATTACTTGATTTGTTTCTTGTTTATATTACTATAAATAGAGAAAGGCTGAGAGGCAAGTGGGCAACAATAAGAATAAAGAAATCAGTAGAAGACAAGAAGGTTGGCTCGTCGAGCAGAGAGAAAGCGATAGCTCCCCAACATCTCTCTTAACTAGACTCGTGATCTTCTTCCCAAATGGCTCCTTTCCTTGGTTAACATTTAACTTGACTTCTGGTTAAGTAAAGTCACGCAAGGTAGCTTCTATGCCTTACTTTGCAAGGCAATTTAGGGTTAGACATGGGACTCGTCCGTACAGTTGTACGAATCACCTTCATTTGATCAATCCGACCTCTTCTTATCTTCTTATCTTACTTGTTCTGATACTATATATCTTCTTGTTGGTTCATCATCTCAATAAAGTGTTATTCTTTAAACATAAATTTCTAAAGAACCTAACAAGATTATTAACCAAATGCCCCAAACTTGCATAATCTTTAGAAAATAATTGTTTTGTTTTTGATATCATGCTTATAGTTTTGTCTTAAGTTTGTTGTATATTAATTGAGCATATTATATTAATTACATTAACCCCCCACCCAAAATAACATTTCCAATATATATTTATTAAATAAACTATTGGTCAAGTTTAGACTATTTCATAAAGTAAATTTACTATATATGTATCAGAATCATGTTGAAATCTTATATAACTATACTGAAAGACTAAATTTATCATATTTTGAGATTTATGATATCAAAAGTTTTGACATTTTGTCTATTTCTTAAATGATATCAACTAAATGTTTCAGATTTATAAATTTCAAAAATAAATGCCACAATGTAGCATAGGTAATTAATACTTTGTCTGTTTTTTAATAAGTGTCGATTTGACATTTTTCACACATATTAAAAAAGTGATTGAAATGTGTGTAAGTAGTTATTAATTACACCTATTTGACCAATAGTATTTGAGATAAATAGAGTTGTTTATAAGATCAATGCATATTTCAATTAATTTTATGCTGAAAATAAGTATAATTGCATTGAGATTCTAAAGTAATACTTTTTATATAACAACAAAAAAATGTTAAAATAACATTTTTTATGAAACATATGGAATAATTGATTTGGTTAGATACGTTTTGACAGATGTTTGGTAAAATTAATTATTTTTTTGTTTTTGTTATTGTTTTCTTACTAAATGTATATATAAAATATGTATACTAATTTTCAGTTAGTTTATTTTAATTATAAGATTTTATGAAAGTTTTCTATATATAAAGAGATTCGTTCAACTCAAAACCATTCATGAGCTAGTGCTACAAAGGTGAAGCCTGTACCGTTATAACTTTTCTGGTTCCATGCTTTACACTTTTCACAATTCTACCTCTATATTCTAGTTTTACCAAGACTAGTCTCCAGTGTACTAAGCAATTTACATGAGATCTTCTTGTACAGATCGATGACAGTACATGATCTCTCAAATTTGACAATGTTGTTTCTTCTCGATAAGCGTTAAACTGGCAAAATATATTATTCATTGTTAAAAATTGACAAAATGCCTCGTATATAATTTTATTTGTATTATTATTAATAATCAGCGTGAAGTTGAGTTTGCTCTCGTGCTTTATATGGCCGTTTCTTTGATCCATGTAACTTTCTAGTTCTAGTAAAATTGAATTAAGATCCTTGATAAACTTTTTTTCTGTTTATTTTTAAAGAACACTAAAATATGTTTGAGATATTTTTTTAACATATTTTTTGAGTTTTTTTTTAATTTGCTTTCGTACAAAAGAAAGGAACAAATGTTAATTTTGTTTGTTTGGAAATGAAGCTTTGAGCCTTACCAATATCAATCTTCAAACCATGGCTGGAGAAGGAAGTAAACAAAGAGCAACTAAAGATGATGCCTTTGCATATCTTAGGACTGTGAAGGATACATTTCATAACGATCCTGAAAAATATACCGATTTTCTTGCGATCATGGAAAATTTTCATGCTGGGAGGTAGGCATATATATTGTATTAATAAAATATGAGAATATGTTTGTTTGTCTTATTGCAATCCTTGTTGGGGTAAAAGTCTAAAAAATTTCCAAAACTAATTATATTTCGAATATTGTATATTGTGATTGTAGAATTGATAGGAGTGGTTGCATAGAAGATGTGAAAGAACTATTTAATGCACACAGAGAGTTGCTTTCAGGTTTCAATGTGTTCTTGCCGAAGTCTTTAGAGATCCCTGATTGGAACAACTTAAAGGGTCGCTGATGTAGCGTTCATCTAATCATGTCTAAGATCTAAAGCCATTCAGGCTTATAATATAAATAAAGGTTCTGAAATGTTTGTTTCCCAACTTTTTATATATCAGCCTCCTCTCAACTCTTTAATCTTTGACCCAACAAATATTAAAAGATGCTATTCAAATCTTATTAGAATTCAACGAGTTTAATTATCGTATCGGTACGTCACATCCAGTTTCAACCGTATTAGAATTTACGACTTTGTAATGTTTTCAACGTACGCATCCAGACTAGTAAAACTAATTAGTGAATTATTCAGGCGATCAAGTCGTTTATAAAAAAAAAAAATCAAGTTTATATTACATGTCATAAGAATAAAAGTATAAAACTGATCAACACAAATTAACCTTTGCACCAAAATTTATTACACCCTCTTCTGCACATGAGCTAGACACCGTCTACCTAAACATTCTTGAGAATGGTGTTGTAACACATCGTATATCTGACACTACGGCAATTTAGTTTGTTAGCAGAGATGACCTGTGCTAAAACATACATCAACGTTGATTTATTTTAAATTTCATACATGAACTAATAAAACTAGGCTAAATTATACGTTGATGTCTTTTCCGTTAGTCAAACGTTTATGAATGATGACATGTCATTAACGGAAGTTTACGTGTTGCTGAGCTGTCTATTATAATTAAAAATAATAATTATCAAAAAAAAATATTTTGAAAAATCCGTTGTTAGGGGCTATTGAAACCGGGTGGATTCAGCGAATGTTGAGTAACACAACCATTTTGACAAACCGCCTCATTGATTTTATTCTCTATGGTTTAAAATATATCGGTAATAAGAATTTAATTTTTTTCCTCTTCTTCCCATATGTCGTGTAATCATCTTCTTCCTCTGTAATATTACAACATGAGCCATCACTTCCAGTGATACAGCTGCTGCTGCTCCTAAAACTAGTGATTGAGCTGTTGTTAGGGTTATTATAAAGCGTCTCTATAAAACTCTCATCTAAATTCTAACCCTTTTTTATTTCTAGTTTTCCATCACTTTCTTAATCATTCCAACTGATAGTAAATCCCAAAATAAATATATAGGAAAAGGAAACATAAAACAAGCAAATTAAAAGATTCAATCTTTTCTGAAAATATCTTGACAAAGTTATTGCTCAAGGCGGAGACCTAGCTTGTTTTGTTTCAAACTGGTTGACCTGTAATCGTCGACGATCTGAAACTCATCAATGAACGAAACGAAAGAAATCAAATACAAAGATATGAATGAGATGTGAGGAAAATTGAAATCAAAAGACTTGCCTTTTTGCCAAAATCCCTCGTCTTCTAAAGACAGATGGGAAGAAGAAGAAATAACAAAATTAGATATTTGTTAGAGATATATAGTACACTATAGAGAATACAAACAAATAATCGGTTTGTCACAGTGGTTGAGCATTAAAATAGTTATTGAGTCCTCGGGTGTTCGAATCCCACCTTCAACATTTTTGACAATTTTATTTAAAAAAATAATTATTATTTTAAATCGTAATGACAGCTGAGCGACACGTAAGTTTCCGTTAATGACATGTCATCAATTGTAAACGTTTGACTAACGGAAAAGACGTTAACGTATGATTTAACCTAGTTTTATTAGTTCGTGTATGAAATTTAAAATAAATCAACGTTGGTGTATGTTTTAGCACAGGTCATCAGTGTATGTACTGATCGGGACCGCAACCCTCTATTGATGTATGAATTGGCCGATTTCCTTAAAAATGCATAAAGACCAGGATTCATTCTCCTAGCTATTTTCGTTAACTTGTAGCTCTAATTCGAAGGGTCCGGCAAATAATTCTTTTTATTTCTCAAGTCTAAATCATTCGTATTAGCTAACTTTTAGTTTGCATCGAAAATATGTCACTTCTGGTAAATTAATAAAGTTATAAATTTGTCGGAAAAAAAAACCCATCAAATATTTGACTCGAACGGACATTAATTTGGACGACTTTGTCCAGTTTGATTATACCTTGAAACGTACACGGTTTAATTCTTGTTGATTTAGTTTTGGATTAAAACTTAAAACCAACGTATTTGCCTTATTTAAACTAAACAAATATAAATTTTGTTTTGTACTTTGGTTAGTAATTAGATAAAGGGTCATGGAGATTTTTTCGTATTCTTTCAAAAATGTCAGAAATTTACAAAAATCCCTTGGGAATAATTTAAAAAAAAAATCAACTTCATATAATAGTATTAGATTTCATTATAGTCCAATCCAAATATTAATCAAATTATAATAATTATTATAATTTCTAATTCATATTTAAACTAAATAACTATAATTTCAAAAACCCCAAATTCCTAAGATAGTGTAGATTTCATTATAGTCCAATCCAAATATTAATCAGATCATCATAGTTATAATAATTTCTAATTCATATCTAAACTAAATAAATATGATAATTTTTTGTTTTGTACTTTGGTTAGTAATTAGATAAAGCGTCTTTGAAATTTTTTTCGTATTCTCTTAAAAATGTCAGAAACTTACAATAATTTCAAAAACACCAAATTCCTATGATAGTACTAGATTTCATTATAGCTAATTCAAATATTAATCAAATCATCATTATTATAATAATTTCTAATTCATATTTAAACTAAATAAATATGATTTTTTGTACTTTGGTTAGTATTTAGATAAAGGATCCTTGAGATTTTTTCGTATTCTTTCAAAAAATATCATAAATTTACAAAAATCCCTTGGAAATAATTTTAAAAACACCAACTCCATATAATAGTATTAGATTTCATTATAGTCCAATCCATATATTAATCAAATTATATTAATCATAATAATTTCTAATTCATATTTAAACTAAATAACTATGAATATTTTTTGTTTTGTACTTTGGTTAGTAATTAAATAAAAGGTCTTTGAGATTTTTTTGTATTCTTTTAAACATGTCAGAAATTTACGAAACTCCCTTGGAAATAATTTAAAAACACCAAATTCCTATGATAGTATTAGATTTCATTATAGTCCAATCCAAATATTAATCATCATAATTATAATAATTTCTAATTCATATTTAAACTAAATAAATATGAATATTGCTTTGTGTACTCTGGTTAGTAATTAGATAAATGGTCCTTGAGATTTTTTTGTATTCTTTTAAAAAATATCATAAATTAATAAAAATCACTAAAAGATATTTTAATTCTTTTCTTAAATTAAAAACAGTGTCCGGTAATTTCAAAATTGCTAAGGCCTAAAAGAAAACATTTAAATCACTTGATAAAAAATATTTGCTGCACACCATTTTGTTTCAGGTTCTCATAGATTTTCCTCTCTCTTTTTTTCTTTCTTAAAGTTTACTGGAAAATTATTTTTTAGACAAAAAAACAGGTACATTGTCCCTTGAGACTAATCTCAAATTTGTATTGTTTTTGTCTATAATGTCCTTTTTTATTTAGGAAAATAAATGAAATAAATAATTTTACAATCCCAAAAAAACAGGAAAATTAGGAATATTTGAAGAAACACCTATACCAATACAGAAGTATTTTTATTTGGTTCTAAAAATATTTAAATAAAAATTTTAAATTTTATTTTACTAACTCCAAAATTTACATTCTGCAAAGTGAAAAACGAATACCATTTTTTCATTAATTTTACTAAGATTAGAATAAGCTATCTTCGTAAATAACAATAATCTAAAAATATTTGAAATACATATTTTGTGTTTTGCCCATAACTCTAGAAAACATAGAATACACAATCTATACATTACAAAAAAATCTAAAACATGTAGAAAACGAGTTCAAACATGTTAATTGTATTCTACATATATTATAATGCATATTCTACATATAAGTATGAACAGTTCCGAAAAAATGGAAAGAACGTATTTGAAAATAATATTTGAAATATTCTGCTTCTATATTTGAATACAGTAGCATTGCAATGTAAGTCAGTAGTAGCTTTCTTAACCGACAACATATTAGAAGCAAAAGGTGGGCATGTAAAGTGCTTTAGATTCTTTACTAAACAACTTAAGATCACCTACTTTTTTGATTGGAACCTTATGACCATTAGCAATTACCACATTACCTAAAACATGGGTCACATTACTAATCAATTTCAGATCACTAATCATATGATGTGAAGCCCATGAGTCTATAACAACCAGTTTGGTATGGTGTAATGCGTTTAAAGAAGTGAGAAGACTTTTAACAGAGTTTTCCTTGAGAGCTTTTATGAGAGCATCAAGGTCTGACCTCTTGATAGTCTCATCATGAGTGGTTCTCAGAGTGGAACAGGTACTGGTTGTCATGGCCCTTCCTTTTCTAGCATTAGAACACATGGAAGAGATATGAGTTAATGATTCAGCTGGTTCATTTGAGAAGTGTGCTCTTCCATCAACAAATTGGTTCCTTAAGTCTTTGAATTTAGCCGGCTTTAAGTGGGGTGAAGAATCCAACACTTATGTTTCATGTGCCCCTTCTTCTTACAATGGTCACAGACCCACACATTCCTATCCTCCTGCATGTAGACTCCTTTGTTAGCGACAACCACGTCCACCTTGTGTGCAATGTTGAGCTCTTCTTTGCCTTCAAACAAGCCCACTGACCCTTGTTCTCGTTGGATTTGAGCACATACTTCATCAAGAGATGGGAGTTTCCCAGCTCTGAGTATATGCTTGATCAGATCATTGTATCAAGGGTTGAGAGTCAAGAGTAATCCGAAGACCTTATTTTGTTCCCTTCTCTCACTCAAGATCGTGGGTCAGTGGTTCTTGGTCTAAGCATCTCAAACTCATCCCACAGTGACCTGAACTTCCCAAAGAATTGACTGAAGTCCATATCATCTTGCTTGAGAGAGTTGATGGCTCGCTTGATTTCAAAGACACGATTTAGATTAGATACATTTCCATACACCTTCTTCAAGGTTTCCCAAAAATCCTTAGAGGTTTCACAGTAGGAATAAGCCTCTAGGATGGAGAGTTCCCAAAAATCCTTAGAGGTTTCCCAAAAATTATTGAATCCAACGCTTTTCATCAACAAAAACAATCTCTCGGCCATCTTCAGCTTGTGTTACTTGCTTTGGAGCTTGACCATCAGTTACATGGCTCCATAAGCCTCGTCCTCCGAGGGATGTCTTCACAAGTCTTGACCAGATTAGATAGTTTAACCCTTTAAGGGTTACCTGAATCACAACAGCCTTTTCTTGCGCCATTTTGGATGCTATGGACCGTTGGATAAAAGGCTGGGTTTAAAATAAAAATCTGGCGAAAAGATGAACCAGTAAGAAAAACCTCTCAAGTATAGCTTGCTCTCTCGAGAAAAACTAATAACACTTTCAAAGTAAAAGAGGAAACAAGAAATCGAGAGAAAGAAGATAAAATGACTTGCTATTATCCGTTGGATAATAGTTTTAGGACAGAGAGAAAGATAAAACTGAAGAAATGGAGAGTGTTGCGGAAGTAGAATAGAAGTTTAAGATAAAAAAACCGCTCTGATACCATGTAAGTTTGTGAAGAATAGATGAAGAGAATTTAGAGAATGGTCAAGAACTCATGAAAAACAAGATCTAGATCGAGAGACAAAAGAGAGAGCGAGTTAGAACTTGTTTGTGGTCAGCCAAGAAAGAGAGAGTATCAGAAACCATTTTGTATTACTTGGTTTGTTTCTTGTTTATATTACTTGGTTTGTTTCTTGTTTATAATACTATAAATAGCGAAAGGCTGAGAGGCAAGTGGGCAACAATAAGAATAAAGAAATCAGTAGAAGACAAGAAGGTTGGCTCGTCGAGCAGAGAGAAAGTGATAGCTCCCCAACATCTCTCTTAACCAGACTCGTTATCTTCTTCCCAAATGGCTCATTTCCTTGGTTAACATTTAACTATGCCTTCTGGTTAAGTAAAGTCACGCAAGGTGGCTTCTCTGCCTTACTTTGCAAGGCAATTTAGGGTTAGACATGGGACTCGTTCGTACAGTTGTACGAATCACCTTCATTTGATCAATCCGACCTATTCTCATCTTCTTATCTTTCTTGTTCAGATATTATCTATCTTCTTGTTGGTTCATCATCTCAATAAAGTGTTATTCTTTAAACATAAATTTCTAAATAACCTAACAAGATTATTAACCAAATGCCCAAAACTTGCATAGTCTTTAGAAAATAATTGTTTTATTTTTGATATCATGTTTATAATTTTGTCTTCAGTTTGTTATATATATATATATATATATATATATATATATATATATTAAATTTAACATATTAGATTAATTAGATTTAACCCCCCAAAATAACATTTTCAATATATATTTATTAAATAAACTATTGGTTAAGTTAAGACTGTTTCATAAAGTAAATTTACTATATATGTATCAGAATCATGTTGAAATCTTATATAACTATATTGAAAGACTAAATTAATCATATTTTGAGATTTATGATATCAAAAGTTTTCACATTTTGTCTATTTCTTAAATAAAATCAACTAAATGTTTCAGATTTATAAATTTCAAAAATAAATGTCACAATGTAGCATAGGTAATTTAATATTTCTTCTGTTTAATAAGTGTCACTTTGACATTTTTCACACATATTAAGAAAATGATTGAAATTTGTGTAAGTTGTTATTAATAACACCTATTTGGCCAATGTATTTGAGATAAATAGAATTGTTTATAAGATTAATGAAGATTGTAATTAATTTTATACTGAAAATAAGTATAATGTTATTGAGATTTTAAAGTGATACTTTTTATGTAACAAAAAAAAAAATGTTAAAATGACATTTATTATGAAACATAAGGAGTAACTGATTTGGTTGGATACGTTTTGACAAATGTTTGGTAAAATTAATTTCTTTTGTTTTGTTTTCTTACTAAATATATACATAAAATATGTATATTAATTTTCAGTTAGCTTATTTTAATTATAAGATTTTATGAAAGTTTTCTATATATAAAGAGATCCGTTCAACTCAAAACCATTCATGAGCTAGTGCTACAAAGGTGAAGCTTGTACCGTTATAACTTTTCTGGTTCCATGCTTTACACTTTTCACAATTCTACCTCTATATTCTAGTTTTACCAAGAATAGTCTCCAGTGTACTAAGCAATTTACATGAGATCTTCTTGTACAGATCGATGACAGTACATGATCTCTCAAATTTGACAATGTTGTTTCTTCTCAATAGTTAAGCGTTAAACTGGCGAAATGCGTTATTCATTGTTAAAATGACAAAATACATCGTATATAATTTTATTTGTTAAAATGCTCTCATGCTTTATATGGGCGTTTCTGTTATCCATGTAACTTTCTAGTTCTAGTAACATTGAATTAAAATCCTTGATAAACTTCCTTTCTGTTTCTTTTCAAAGAAGAGTAAAATATGTTTGAGATGTTTTTTTTGAACAGAAAATTTTTTTGAGTTTTTTTTATTTGCTTTAGTGCAAAAGAAAGGAACAAAAGTTAACTCTCTTTGTTTGGAAATGAAGCTTTGAGCCTTACCAATTTCAATCTTCAAACCATGGCTGGAGAAGGAAGTAAACAAAGAGCAACTAGAGATGATGCCTTTGCATATCTTAGGACTGTGAAGGATACATTTCATAACGATCCTGACAAATATGCCGATTTTCTTGCGATCATGAATAATTTTAATGCTGACAGGTAGGCATATATATTATATTTATAAAATATAAGAATATGTTTTTGCTTTTCTTTTTATTGCAACCATTGTTGGGGTAAAAGTGTATAATTTTTTTTAAACTAATTATATTTCGAATATTGTAATGTGATTGTAGAATTGATAGGAATGGTTGCATTGAAGAGGTGAAAGAACTATTTAAAGGACACAGAGACTTGATTTCAGGTTTCAATGGGTTCTTGCCGAAGTCTTTAGAGATCCCTGATTGGTACAACTTAGAGGGTCGTTGATGTAGCGTTCATCTAATCATGTCTAAGATCTAAAGCCATTCAGGCTTATAATATAAATAAAGGTTCTGAAATGTTTGTTGTGCCCAACTTTTTATATATTAGCCTCCTCTCAACTCTTTAATCTTTAACCCCAAAGATCTTTAAAAATGCTATTCAAATCTTATTAGAATTCAACGAGTATAATTATCGTATCGGTACGTCACATCCAGTTTCAACCGTATTAGAATTTACGACTTTGTAATGTTTTAAACTTACGCATCCAGACTACAAAAAATAATTAGTGAATTATTCAGGCGATCAAGTCGTTTATAAAAAAAAAAATCAAGTTTATATTACATGTCATAAGAATAAAAGTATAAAACTGATCAACACAAATTAACCTTTGCACCAAAATTTATTACACCCTCTTCTCCACATGAGCTAGACACGTCTACCTAAACATTCTCCACATTGTTGTAACACATCGTATATCTGACACTGCGGAAATTTAATATGTTAGCAGAGATGTAAAAATGCAAAAAGACCAGGATTCACGCACTCCGTTTTAAAAATTTTCCATTTTACTCTAACTTTCATAATTGTCATAAACATGATAATGCATATGATATTCATAGTCCCTATAAAACTTTCCTTTTTATTCTAAATGGAAAACTCACATATTCTTTTGCCAATATGTTTGTTATTTCAATATTTACTTATTCTAATTTATCAATTTTGCTCTCAGTTTTGAGTTATATTCTCCTAGCTATTTTCGTTAACTTGTAGCTCTAATTCGAAGGATCCGGCAAATAATTATTTTTACTTCTCAAGTACAAATCCTTCGTACGGGCTAATTTGTAGTTTGCATCGAGAGTATGTCACTTCTATATTTTTTTGTTCACTTGTGTCACTTCTGGTTAATTAATAAAATTATAACTTTGTCGGAAAAAAACATCAAATATTTGATCTGAACCCACATTAATTTAGGCTATTTGGTTCAGATTAAACCTTAAAATGTACACGGTTTAATTTTTGTCGGTTTAGATTTGGGTTGAAACTTAAGCCTGACGGATTTACCTTATTTAATTTTAAACTAATTAGTTATGAACATTTTTTGTTTTGTACTTGCATGGTTAGTAATTAGATAAAGGGACCTTAAAGTTTATCTGTATTCTTAGAAAAAAAAAAATTATTTTTCATGTTTATCATATTATTGGTACTACTATTCATCTTTACATCCACTAAAAAAATATTTTTAAAAATATTCTATTTTTTAAAATAGGGTATAATAGTATTAGATTTCATTATAGTTCAATCCAAATATCAATCAAATCATCAAAAATGTTTTTAATTTTTAATTTCATATTTATACTAAAATCGGTACCGATAGTATTTTTTATGGGGTAAAAAGTCACTATAAGATATATTAATTATTTTCTTAAATTAAAACAATGTCCACTAATTTCAGAATTGCTAAGGCTTAAAAAGAAAAAATTAAATCCAATTCATTTAATAAAAATATTTTCGGCACCCAATTCGTTTCAGGCTCTCATAGATTTTCCTTTTTTCCTAAAGTTTATTTATTTATATTTTCGTCATTTTCCTGAACTTTATTTAATTTAATCAAATACTCATTGCGGCAAAAGAAAATAGACAGAAGAGGCCCAAAGTATAAATACAAAAGCGAATAGAAGAAACTCATAATAGATTGCTTCCGAGAATCTCTCAAGTCTCAAATCAAGACCGACACGATAGTATCAGCTAAAGACAAGTCTTCTTGCTCATCGCCGCTTTATTCTTCGAAGTATAGTCCAGGTAATAAGCATACCTTCTTCCTCTTCGGTTCTTGTTTCGTTTCGATTAGGTTAGGTTAGGTCACGAAAGATGATCCAGTTTTCTGGTTCGTCTCTTTTTCAAATCGTTTCTCGATTGATTTCCACTGTTCTAAGGATGATAAATCTATGGAAATTACGTGAAAATCTCTTCTAGAGATGAAGATTACATGGTTATTCCAAATTATTTGATTAGGGTTTTGATTAGTTACGCAAAAAAAAAAAATCTTTTATCGATTAATAATATGTGAGAATTCTAATTTGATTAGGGTTTACGCATTAGTTTATCTTTCTTTGAAGGATTCTCATGATTAAGAGTAATCTTTTAAACGAGAAGGTGCTAATAGTTTTGACATACTAGAGAGATTCAATGATTTATCTAATCTCTTAATTTATTTGGATGATTTGATTAGGTCAAATTCACATCATGGATGGAGGAAGAGCGCAACCGAAGAATCAAATGTTCATTTATGCGAAACAATACATTGATAATGTTAAGGCAGCATTAAAAGATGAACCTGAGAAATATCAAAAGTTTGTGGATTTATTGAAGTATTTCATAAATCATCGGTATGTATCTATTTTTTCTCCTTATAATATATTCGGCTTGCTCTTTTGTTTCAAGTATCAATAATGTGAATTGTTTTTGTGACGTTTTTATTCTCTTTGTAGGGACGATGAAGATACTATCTTAGTAACGGTGGATAAACTCTTAGAAGATCACCCTAATCTGCGTCTGGCTTTTAATTTCTTCCTTGCTCCCGAAGCTGAGAGGATCATCCCTCCCGAGGCTGAGAGATCCATTATCCCTCCCAAAGCTGAGAGGATCATCACTCCTGAAGCTGAGGAGAGAGCCATCATCACTCCTGAGGCTGAGAGAACTATCATCACGCCTGAAGCTGAGAGAACTATCATCACTCCTGAAGCTGAGAGAACTATCATCACTCCTAAGGCTGAGAGAGCCATCATCACTCCTGAAGCTGAGAGAGCGATCTCTCCCGAGGCTGAGAGAGCCATCTCTCCCGAGGCTGAGAGTGCCATCATCACTCCTGAGGCTGAGGAGAGAACCATCACACCCGAGGCTAACAAAGGGTTAAACCAATATCAAACCAAGGTTGGTAGAAAAGTATCGCGGGAGCTAACCATAGATGAAGCGCATCCATACATTGCTTCTGTGAAAAAAGCATTTTGTGATGAACCTAGAAAACACGAGGAGTTTCTACGGATCTTGCAGGAGTATGATGTTCTCGGGTATGATTTTTTTTTCTTTTGTCCGGTTTAGTCTTTTATACAATCTGCACAACCATCACACAGGTGAACTGGTTCTGTTGATGTTATAATAATCTCTTAATTTGTAGGACCGATGTGACTAGTACCACTGCAAGGATGAAAGAACTCATGAAAGAGCACAAGCAGCTGTATCTTGGTTTCAAAGTCTTTGTTCCAGATCATGCTAAGACAACCATCATTCTCAAGGTTAAGAGCACCATCCCTCCTCCCAAGGCTGAGCATCATGGTGCTCATGATCAGTCTAAAAGTAACAAAAGAAAACGTGTGGAGTCTGATGAAACGAGTTTTATGGACAAGCTCAAGGTATATAAATACTATAACTTTTGATGTTTCTCTTATTTTTGCTAACTTTTGATTTATATAAAACGAATTCTTCTATTTGCAGATAAGGTTTCGGAGCCTTGATACTCATGTAGTTGAGTCCTTTAGAAAGACAATGAAAAAATATGAAGAGGGAAGAAAGTCGAAAAGGAAGGTGTACAACAAGGTATATATGTTCTAGCTATTTTGTGTGGAACTTGTACTTCTTTTTCTATTTGTGTTTATTTCTTGGTTTGATTTGGCTATTATTATAAATCATGCAGGTCCTGAATCTTCTCTACTATCATGAAGACTTGACCGAGGACTTTACGAGATACTTCAAACGACAAAAGTATCGGTTAGAATAGCATCAACATCTCGTAAAAATACTAAACAGCATGACACATACTGTTGCTTCTAGAATGACCTTTGATGCAGAAAGTAGATAATATTAAATGTGAAGATCACTAACGAGAAGAGCTTGTATAGTTTCTTTGAAGATAAAGTTTTGAGTTTAGCTCAGTTCTTCTGTCTAGCACATATGTAAAACCAATTGCTATAGCTACAAGCTCTTCTCCAGTTCTTCTGTCAAGTTCTACTTATTTAAGTTTTTGAGTCTCTTATAATAAAGAGGAATTCCATATTTTCAATTGTCATTGAGAATGAAACTGAGGTGTTGGATTCAATGTTTAATTTAATTGTTTTATTTAGTTTATACAAAAGAAAAAAAAAAGAACTACACTGCTATGTTAACTGTCGTTGTTAGAGCACCCGCAACAAGGAGTCCTTAGGGGAAATCCTTAGGAAAATATTAATTTTATAATCAGTGGGTTCCATGAACAGTTAAAGATTATATCCTTAAAATCCTTATTTAAGGATTGATCCTTACACTATTCACGGGCTCCACTGCACATGTGGCGGTTCGTGAATAGTTAGTTTTTTATTTTTTTAAGAAAAAATCTGAAATATCCTTATATAATTTGAAATATTCTTTTTTTTTTTCCTAAAGATTTCCCGTAAGCACCATTGTTGCGGGTGCTTTTAAGACGATACACTAAACATATGTTAATGGTAGCCATTTTATTGGATAACATAAAATTGTAATTGCTATCTTGTTGTGTATTTGTTTCTGGACTAGGTCTCTGAGATGTAAGGCAACCACACTTCGATAAAAAAAAAAACTCTTTGTGTTGTTTACTTTATGTTCTATACACACTCGAGCTCATATGTCTAGTCATGAATCTGTATTTTCATCTTCTAAATCATATAAAAAGGAGTAAAAAGTATGCTTCCTTCCAAAGACTTGTACACTGGTTCTTTCACCACCAGATACAACTCAAACTTGCTTGACCATCTTCTCTATTCATTGATGACGTTTTGTTACATTACATGTGTAAAGAAAGCTAGGTGAGTCTTTATTTCAGACAACCATTGTGCTGTAAAAGTCTTATATGATTTGTAACAAATTAAACCCAAATTTGATTTCTTTTTATATGTTTTGTAAGAAATGAGCATAAAAAAAGGTTTTGACTTTATCATATAAGAAGACGGATGCTTCTTTATATAAAGTTTCGATTTTTCTAACTCCAAAGATCGAAACTTTTTCCAAACCAAACCAAATCCAAGATGGCTTTATCACGACTCTCTCTGCGATCCACCACCTTCCTCAAACCATCCCCCACCGCTTCACTTTCCTCCATCCGCCGCCACGTGTCCACAGACACAACCCCCATCACAATCGAAACCGCCGCCCCTTTCACCGCCCACCAATGCGACCCCCCGTCACGCTCCGTCGAGACCTCCTCCCAGGAGATCCTCTCCTTCTTCCGCGACATGGCTCGCATGCGTCGCATGGAGATCGCCGCGGATTCTCTCTACAAGGCCAAACTGATCCGCGGATTCTGCCACCTCTACGACGGTCAAGAAGCTCTCGCCGTGGGGATGGAGGCGGCGATCACCAAGAAGGACGCCATCATCACCTCGTACAGAGACCACTGCACGTTCCTGGGACGTGGAGGAGAGCTAGTGGATGCGTTCTCGGAGCTGATGGGGAGGCAGAGAGGTTGCTCTAATGGGAAAGGAGGGTCGATGCATTTTTACAAGAAGGATGCGAGTTTCTACGGTGGGCATGGGATCGTTGGTGCTCAGATTCCTTTGGGGTGTGGCTTGGCTTTTGCTCAGAAGTATAACAAGGAGGAGTTTGTGAGTTTTGTGTTGTATGGTGATGGTGCTGCGAATCAGGGGCAGTTGTTTGAGGCTTTGAACATTGCTGCTCTTTGGGACTTGCCTGCGATTCTTGTTTGCGAGAACAACCATTGTGAGTTATTGAGACTTTTGCTTGTTGGGTTGTGTGGTTGATGATAAAGTTTGAGTCTTTTGATTGAGTTTGGTTTGGTGTAGATGGAATGGGGACGGCTACTTGGAGGTCTGCTAAGTCTCCATCTTATTTCAAGCGTGGAGACTATGTTCCTGGCTTGAAGGTGAGACTCATGATCTTGACGTGTTTGCAATGTTTGTGCTTTGTGTCTTTCATTCCTCGGCGTGTTAGGTAGTGAGGATAACGCTTTCCATACTAACTGAGTGAGTGCGAGATATGAATCTGTTATGTGTTTGGATGATGAGGACTTATTAGAAATGTCTCCAAAGTCTCTCTTTTTTTTCTCCAGTTTGGTATCCTTTGTTTTTTTCTGACTGGTGTGACCTTAAAGCTTACTTGTGAGTATTCTTATGGTTTGTATAGGTGGATGGTATGGATGTACTGGCTGTGAAGCAGGCATGCAAGTTCGCCAAGGAGCATGCGCTCAAGAATGGCCCTATTGTAAGTTTTTGCTCAATGCTGTTTATCTATCAACAAGTATTGCAGCTTTAAATCTTCATTCCTTCTGTTTGCTGCTCCAATTGCTTGTGTGAAACTGAACATAATCAATATGACTCTCTGAGCAATTTAAGCGTTAAGCAAATTTTAAAAGTCACATAATGCTTGTTTGTGTGGTGCTGCTGTAGTTGAGGAGAATGATTTGATGGTAGCTTGGGCTGCTTTTAGTATTTGTCAGCAACACATTACATAGTGCTAGCATTTATTGGATTCTTATAGCCCATTTTCTACTTATTGTTATGACCCAACACCAAACAAACCATTGTCATTTACCTATGCAGATCCTTGAGATGGATACCTACAGATACCATGGTCACTCTATGTCTGACCCAGGAAGCACCTACCGTACCCGTGACGAAGTCTCCGGCGTGAGACAGGTTTGTTCTTTCTTCATTTGTAATAATAAAACTTTTTAGAAGTTTTTTTACCTTTTAATCTGTAAAATTTGCATTGGTGTTGCTAACCTTTAGGTGCGTGATCCAATTGAAAGGGTAAGAAAGTTGCTGTTATCTCATGACATAGCTACAGAAAAGGAGCTTAAGGTACTTTCTTCTATTACCTTCCCATCCTCCTTAAGACAAAGAGCTTGAAAAAATTGATACATGCAAATACAATCATCGTTTTAACCTTTGCAAATGACAATTAAAAGGACATGGAGAAAGAGTTGAGGAAAGAAGTAGATGACGCTGTAGCTCAGGCCAAGGTAATATATAATCTTATTGGCTGTTTCTAGGTTTTTTCTTTGTTGTGTATATCAAAACAGTTAATCATATTCGTTTGTTTCAGGAGAGCCCCGTACCAGAGGCATCTGAGCTATTCACAAACATGTACGTGAAAGACTGTGGAGTCGAGGTATTTATACTTCCCCATCTTTGATCTCCTTTTAACAATATCTTAAACCCTGTTGCATTGTAGCTCTTTGCACATTTTAGTAAAAACAAGATGAATCTTAGAGATTTATGCAAATTTTGTCCATTGCAATGTGCAGTCATTTGGAGCAGACAGAAAAGAACTCAAAGTGACACTTCCATAAACCTTAATCCATAGGAGATGAAGAAGGTTCAATAAATCCCAAGGCAAGGCAACACACAAATCTCTAGTCTTGCTACCAAATAATTTCTGATTTCCATTTTTATTTCAAGTGTTAAGCAATTGCTTCAGTATGCTAAAGTTTGTTTGCCCCTTTTAATATACAACAACATTGTTATTGACACGAAGCAAGAAGCTTCCGAAACCAGAGTCTTTCTCTATGTATGAGAAAAGATAAGAGAAGCAAGAAGAGAGCAGATTAAGAAAAGATCTTGAATGAGTACAAAATTCATTAAGAACCTGCGTTTAATTCGTTATCTACATACAACTATACATATAAATAAGATTAAAAGGAGAACCAACTTCGTCGGTAGCAATAAAACCTCATGTTATTACCTAACTTCAATAATCATTGCTTCTACCACAAGTCACTTTCTCATTCCCCCCACAAAAGCACCCCAAACCGGCAAACCCTATTGAACAGGTAAACTCAATGACGCACTCAACTCTTTTATTTCTTCATTTTCTTAATATATATTATTTGATATTTCTTGTAACTACTAATCATTAAACTTTGATTCATTCTTCCTTTTCTTAACCTAACCTCACTTATATAAACTCAAAAATATTTAAGTGTAAAGTTTATATAATGTTGCAGTGTCTTAATACTATTACAAATACATTAAATAAAAACATATCAAATCAAAGATGTTCAAAGGAAATCTTCATCGTGGTCTCTTCTCATACCCGATCAAAAGTCCGAAGCACACATCACATTACGTCACAGATTCACAAAGAATGTGGGATTACATAATAAAACTTTCTTTATATTATATGTTACGTCGACCATGAGCTGCACTACCCAACGGGAATATTCTCTGTAATTGGCTCGGTAGTCGCTACCACCATGCCCGATATAAAATTCAATAACATAAATTATTTAAGATCCTTAACGAAATTTTGCCGACAAAGAACATTTAGGCAAATGAAAATATATTTTTTCCTTTAACAACGAATGAACACATAGGAGAAGTGAAGCGCATAAAACCAGAATGATAGCATTTTCTAGCAACGTTTCTACTCTACAATTTATATAAGATCAATTAGCTTTTAAAACCATTGCTAAATATGATTGGATTATGTGAATGTGAGAATCTATAGTTCCCTTGTTTGGTTTTACAAAAGTCCAATGCGTGCTCTCACCGTTCTGTTATATCAAAGGAAATCTTAATTGTTTTCCTTTAACATTCTATCAAAATATTTTCTTAGTAACTTTATACCTTGCTTGGCTGTACAAAATCTGATATTTATAGAATTTTATGAAAGCAGGACAACTGGACAAGATATTATTTCCTTTTATTATTCTTTTTAAAAAACATTCGTGGGAAATAATTTTTGAGGTAGATGGTATTGCTTGCCAGTACGAAATTCTAATATAACACTTTTGCCAAAAAAAAAAAAGAGAGATTTATTCTTATTTCAACATGCTAACCAGCATTTATTTGCAGACATGAGAATTATTACAAGCAAATATGTGTGCAGAGCACGTGACAAGTTGAGTTCACTGAACTTCTCATCTTTTAATCTCAACCGTCTAATTAACAGAGCGAATCATCCAGCTGTGCTGTTTCCCTCGACCTTCATAGCTGGCACCGTCTCAATGGCCTCACGACAAGTTTCCAAAACCAACCTTTCGTTTTTCTTTCAAATCTTACAGTACACCCTCCCGTAGAGGAACAGTTCACTCTTATTTAACTCACCGTAATCTTGGATTAAACTTTCTTTTTTTTGTTAATTTTGTAAAAATTAAAGCTACGCGCTTTTTAAAAGAGAGTGATTCTCAGTCACCAACCATACAAGGAAACCAAATCATGAGAATCCAAAGTAAAACATGTCATTTATAAACCAATGTTTCTTCTTCCTCCTCCTCTTATCTCTCCATCTCTGTGGAGAGACAAAAACAAAACAAAACAACATTCTTTATATCTTTTGGTAGTAAATCTTTTCAGAAGCTTCTTCAATCTTTCTTGCACAATACTAAGTCATTAGCAGATTAAAGAAACAAAGCTCAAATCTTTCTTTTTCACTCGCTTTTGAATCAAAACGCGTTTATGAAAATGCTGTCAAACGCTGTCGTTTTAGCGTTGGTCGTGTGGTTGTGTCTTATTTCACCGTTTGCTGTCGGAATACGAACTGGTCCGGGGAGGATCACGACCAACGGAGACGGCGGAAGAAATGAGTTTAGTAAACTCGGTCCGTTCATGGAGGCTCCGGAGTACAGAAACGGCAAGGAGTGCGCGTCTTCTTCAGCCAACAGAGAGAGCTTTGACCGCTCTCTCGTCCACATTGCGATGACTCTGGACTCAGAGTATCTCCGTGGCTCACTCGCTGCAGTCCACTCCGTTCTCCGCCACGCGTCCTGTCCTGAAAACGTCTTCTTTCACTTTATATCCGCCGAGTTCGACTCGGCTAGCCCGCGTGTGCTGAGTCAACTCGTCCGGTCGACTTTCCCGTCGCTGAGCTTCAAAGTCTACATTTTCCGGGAAGACACGGTGATCAACCTGATATCGTCGTCGATCAGACAAGCCCTCGAGAATCCGTTGAACTACGCTCGGAACTACCTCGGAGACATACTCGACCGAAGCGTTGACCGGGTCATCTACCTCGACTCGGACGTGATTGTGGTCGACGACATTACCAAGCTGTGGAACACGACGTTGACGGGGACACGTGTCATCGGGGCTCCGGAGTATTGCCAAGCGAACTTCACGCAGTACTTTACCTCTAACTTCTGGTCAGACCCGGCTCTAACGGGTCAAATCTCGGGTCGGACGCCTTGCTATTTCAACACGGGAGTGATGGTGATGGAAATGGTGAGATGGAGAGATGGGAAATACAGGGAGAAGCTAGAGAGATGGATGCAGTTGCAGAAGAAAAGAGAATCTATGATTTGGGTTCTTTGCCGCCGTTTTTGCTTGTGTTCGGAGGGAATGTGGAAGCTATTGATCATAGATGGAACCAGCACGGTCTAGGAGGAGACAACGTACGAGGAAGCTGTCGGGCGTTACATCCTGGTCCTGTGAGTTTGCTGCATTGGAGTGGGAAAGGGAAGCCGTGGGTGAGACTTGATGAGAAGAGGGCTTGTCCCTTGGATCATCTTTGGGAGCCATATGATCTCTATAAGCAGCCTAAGATTAAGAGGGCTAAAGATCAGTCTTTGCTCTGGTTTGCTTCTTTGTCGGAGTTGGCTGATGATTCAAGCTTTTTGTGAGAGGTTAAAGTTACATTATTTTTTACAGATTCTACAATACATTTTGTTCAGATGATTCTTTGATTTTCTGGTGTATAAATCAAACTAGAGAGGGAGAGATATAGAGTCTATGGAGCTCTTCTTGTTCCCTAATAAAACTCATCTTCTTGAGATTTTCCATTTGGATTGTGTATTGTAGAAAAGATTACCAATCAAAAACTAATAATGTGTAAACCATGTTGGAAATAGCGAAGAAAAATATGATAAGTGCATAGGTTTCTCATAACATTTATGTCTTTCAAGTCTTATTGCAATGTTTACTACTAATTCTGTTTTAGTGTTTTTACATACAAATTAAGATAATATTTAATTTTATATATTTTCAAAATAAAATATTTAATAAATTTTATATTAAAATCGTAAAACAATATTTATTTTGAAAGAAAAATAGTATTCTACAACTACAAATTAAATCGACACGGAAAGAGTAGTCAGGAGTAGTCAGTAGTACATGACAACAAACAACACACAAACTTGTTAAGGGATTACTAAGAGCATGTTAGGGCATGTTTATTGTAGGGTTTTTAAGTGGGGTTTTTAACTTTTGTTAAGAGCCGGTTCTTAGTTTTTAACTAAGAAAAACTAAGAATTGGCTCTTAAATAAGAGTTTTAAGAACTGGTTCTTAAATAAGAGTTTTAAGAACCGGTTCTTAATCGTAAAGTAAAAAAAATTAAAAAAATAAAAAATCAAAAGTTAAGAACCTCACCTAAGAACCCTGCAATGAACATGGCCTTAGAGCATCCCTATTAGTGATACTGGGCACGAAATCTTAGGTTCTTTTTAAAATTTTTTTTTTTTGATTTTTTCAAAAAAAAAAAAAAAAAAAATTTTGGGCCAATTAAGGTCCGACACGTGGCGAACCCGTGACGATCCGGGTTCACCACGACGAACCCACGCGCGCCAGGTTCACCATTTTTGTCTCGAAAATCGTGTGATACTCCCCCTTTGAACCCCTTGTGAATCCCTAATGGGGATGCTCTTAGGTCCCTTAAAAATAAGTGGGACTCACTTTTTTTTCCTTTTTTTTGCTGATTTAAAAAAAAATAATTTTGGCTGGCACGTGTCAGTGGAGTTCGCAAAACAGTGCAATGAACATCCCTTAATTAGGGCATCTCCAACAGTCTACTATTCACCCTTTCAAAACACTATTTACTTTTTACTTTAGTCTCTACAACTATATATGTTTCATAATTGCATGAATAACTTTTTATAGATCATATTTTAGTACTTATTGTTGTGTTTTCTTAAAAATATTTCAATTAAAATTATTTTATTAATAATTATTATACTATTTATAGTTCAATTTGACTATATATTATTTATTTTTCAAAAATATTTTATTTTAATATGTTTCAAATAGTATGTTTTATTGATTTTTGAGGAATAAATTACTAATTCTTATAAAAATAAATTTGAAGGTCACCATCGGAGAACCACCCCTTCATCCCTTAGTTTTAAAGAAAACCCCCACAAAAAATGGGGGTTTGTTGGAAATGCCCTTAGAGTAACTAAGACTTCCTTAAATTTTAGTGGCATCCCACGAATTTTATACTAATATTTTTTTTAGGGGTTCTAGCCCAATAAACATAAACATGCTCTAATGGGCTAGGCTGTACTGTGAAAGCCCAGATACGTTTTATCCATGTCCATAACTTTGCGTTGTAGTTCACCGATGACTCTTGAGAAGAAATGAATCTATGTGGTCCCCGCAGGGTCACAGGTGTCGTGAGATAAGGAGGCAAACATTAAATGTTGTCTTTAATTAATGAGTTTGGTAATTAAGAAAAGGAAAACTCGTAACTAAGTTATACTTAGTTCTCAAGTAGTACAGTGCTTCATTGATCGCCCTTGAAGTTATCACTTCCACGTTACTTTTTTATTATTTCAAACACTGGTCCCACCGACTCTTGTCTTCATTGCCGATCTCACTCTCTAATCTAATCCCATCTCTCCTTCTTCTTCCTTTCGCTTTTCATCTCTCTCTCTTAAGATCTCTTTAGTTGAGTGATAAAAAGTTATTTAATAATTCAATCTTTGAAAGGTCTTCCTTTTTTCTTTTCGTCAAAGTCTTCTTCAGCTTTGAAAAAACATTGGTGTTTTACTTTTAGAGAAACTGTGCTTCAACTTTTGTGTGTGTCTGTGTCCACTAGAAGCAGAAATCTGAAAAAGGTGGGATCATCATTGGGAGCTAACTAGAGTTTTGTTTTGTGGGTTATCTTCACTTTTTTTTTTCTCTTCTGGTAAGATTTGTAATAGATCCTTATTTGTTTTTAGATTCTCTCTCCTTTAAAGTGAGATTTTGAGTACTTTCAATCATTGATCAAGATTAGGGGGTCTTTCTTTGTTTCTTCAATTATTTCAATGCTTATCCATTTTAAGTACACCTTCCCCCACAAGAATCTGAGCTTTACTCACCAAGAGTGGTTCTGTGTTGTAGCTAACAGATCCTTCTTTACTTAAAAAAATGAAATGGCTATGGTGGTTGATACAAATTTTTATGTGAATATAAAGGTTCTTCTGCTGAGCCTTAATGGGGGATATGCAAGTTGGTGTTGCCAATTTTGACGACAAGGTATCTGAGAGATCTACCATGTTCTTGACAAGATTTATCTATTTTCTCATGATTTTGAGATGGTTCTTGATCTTTTCTTTGGTTTTCAGGGCTTTAGTGGCTTGATGGAGAATAAACCGGTGGCTTCATCGAACCCGACCCTGCAAGTGTCGATTTCATTTGGAAGGTTTGAGAATGATTCACTATCATGGGAGAAGTTCTCTGCATTTTCTCCAAACAAGTACTTGGAGGAAGTTGGTAAGTGTGCTACTCCAGGGTCAGTAGCTCAAAAGAAGGCTTATTTTGAAGCTCATTACAAGAAGATCGCTGAGAGGAAAGCTGAGATCATGGATCAGGAGAAACAAATGGACAAGAACGCGTCTTTCAGATCGGTCGTTACAGATCAGGGGAGTATGGAAGGTGAAGTTGGCGGTTCTGTGACAGAGTCTATGGTTGATACTGAAGAAGATAAGCATGTGACTGACATTGCTGCTGAAGTGAAGGAGGTGAGTGTTAATGAAGAAACTGTCGTTGTCAAGGAATGTCAAAGCTCGGTTGATCAGGTGAAAGAAGAAGTCAAGGAGAGTGTGGATAGCACACAATTGGAGAGACCAGAAGAGACTGCTCTTGTGGAGGAGATCTCTGAAGTGGTTGTCCATATGGAGGAGAAACCAGAAGAGGTTTTACAAATAGATGAGAAAGAAGAGAGAGAGGTAAGAGAAGACGTGACAGAGAACATTCTATGCAATGACACTTCGGGCAATACGAATGAAACACCAAAGAAGGAGATGGAGAAAGAGAAAACCCAAAAACTAATCAAGAAGGGTGTAAACGTTGGGATCAATCGTACAAGAAACTCTCTCAAGGTAAGGTTTCTTGTGTTCTTCAGTTGTGTTATAACTGAGAGCTTCCTTCTTATGTCTTTATTTTGGTTTTCTGTAACGCTCTGTTGCTTTCTTGTCTCTAGCCTGAGCAGGTAAGGACAAAACCGACAACTAACAAGATTGTAACTAGTAAGAAAACTCCACCAAGCAAGGAGATCAAGAACATGGTGAAACCAACAAAGAAACCATCTGCACCTATCTCAAAAGCCCCTCCAGGGTTTTCAACACCAAGAGTGTACAAGCCAGCTTCCAAAATCACTTCGCTGTCTACATCTCAGTCTTTGGTGAAGAAGGAGAATGTCTCTTCTCTACTGAGAAACAAACAAACCGCTCCAAAGTCATTGCATATGTCTATGAGTCTTGGTCCATCTGCATCCGATCCTACTGCTCTTACAAGCACTAGAAAATCATTGATTATGGAGCGTATGGGAGATAAAGACATTGTCAAACGTGCTTTTAAGTCATTTCAAAAGAGTTATGACCTTGAAACTTCTGTCGACGAGCAAAAGCCAGCTCTAAAGCAGGTATGTGTGTATATAATAATGTTTTTCATTTCACAGTTTGTGAAGGATTATTATCCACTGATCATCTACTTAAACACCAGAATCCGGCAAAGTCATCAAGTGTACCTTCAGTAGCTACACGGCATAAGGAAAGTGGCAGGTATATATATACACTCACAAGACTCTTGTGGATTCTTGCTTAGATTATTGAAATTCATCACTGTAATGTTTTGAGTTCTAAAGTTATGTTCTTGTCCTAAAAACAGGCCTGCAAAAGCAAGTGGCATGGAGAAGAGAATTAGTACTAGCGCTCATGGTTTTGCATCTCGTGGGTTGAAAAGCAATGTGACAGCTGAGAAACAACAAAAGGAGGTAACATCTCTCTCTCTCTCTCATGATCAAACTAAACATGAGGTTTACTGTAACAACATCTGTTAACTGACGCTAATGCTTTCTTCACGGTGTTTAGCTTTCCAAATCTGGTGCAAGACCTGTAGAGAAGACACGCTTGCAAAAGAACCCAAAGGTTTGCAAAATTTTCCAGTTTTTAAATCCAGGAATATAGATTTTGGTCTCATTACTTTTGTGTGTGTTTTGCAGGCTGGAGTGATTGATGCCAAAAGCCGGAGGGAGTCTGTGAATCCGAAAGCAAAACCAGTACGTACCTTACCAAAAGTCTCTTCAAAGAAGATGTTGTGAGAGCTATATCCTTCTTGTTTTAGTGTGATCTTTGCCACCAATGTTGTTTGTTCCATTAGTCTATGAGGTGAAGAACATTTTATATTTTTATAAAGAGGTGTCTCTAGTAGCATGTAATAAGCCTAATGTTAATATCCCTGAGGGGATGATGAATAGTTATAATTTACATTCATGTGATTGTTTATCTCAATATAAGCAAATCTTGAACCAAATCAGAACGTTTAGAACTAAATCAAATCATTCTCGTTGATGGTAAAGCAATAATTGTAGAACATATTTCAAGTCCTGCCGTTTCTTTGAAGGATGAGCCAACCATCTTGGTTTGATCTCTTATCAATGCGAAGCAGATTGTGAGGAAACTGAGCCAAAGTTGTCCATAACTAACGTTGGACATGGTTGACTATAATCACATGTGAACAGAGCTATTCTAGCTTCATGAGTCTGACTCTTACGGTTGGTAGTAGATTAAACAAATTTGTTAAAGCTATCTTTTGGTAAACAGCTATAGATTAAGCAGTAGCCAAGAACAGAAACTAAGTTCTTATGTCTAAGACGCACATTGGTCACGATTGGCATGTTAGATGCAGTAATATACCTATGTAGCCTTCTCCACACCCACCTCCTCTACCTAAAGATGCTCATACAGATTCCATAATGAACACTGAATCTTCATTGATAAGCAATGTTAAAACTCTGTGCTACTAATATTATCAACACTTCAAAAACTTCTTCATGCAAAAAAAAAAAAACAGAATCAATACCCAAACGGTTCTAATATATACAAAACCAAACAAATCTCAGTGCATTCACATATCAGAATCTGATCCACCAGAATCACTTCTCGACCTATCCGACATGAAGTTCGGAGGCAGAACCGGAAACTTGACAGAAGTCCTCTGCTGCTGAGGACTTCCCGTTGCTCTCCTCTGCAAGTTCCTTGCAATCTCTACGCATACTTTATCAACCATTGCAAGAAAATCTCTCACAATAACAAACAAATGAAGTGGATTCTTCCCCTTCACAGGCCCTCCCGCTTGGTAATACTCCGTTGTCCTCTTCACAAGCTCCATCACTTTCTTCTCTTCTTCTCTCGCCACCTTCACCTCTTCCTCAGCCGCGTCGAGAAACTCAACCATCTTCTCCACAAACCTGTTGTCTCCTCCACATTGGGACAACACTCGTCTAGCTTCTTTAGCTCTTGACGTAAGAGCCAAGCAAGTGGCCGAAACGGCGTCGTAATCTATAGCTGCAGCTTTCTTGACGTTTGAGAACTCGGAGCTTAACCCTCCAACGACAGGTAAACCGAGTCGAAGATACTCTTTCTCTTGCTCCTCCTTTGATATAACCTCTGAGATAGAGTTGCTACTGCTTCGGCTTAAGCTTCTTCTGTTAATCAAGCATCGCTTCCCTTCTGACCTAACCACTTCTTCCACCACGAAGTGAAGCAGTGTTGTTCTCCCGTCGACGCTCTTCACGTCGGAGAGTTTCAACAGTGCCGTGAGGTTGAATGCTTGAGCGTCTCCTCTAGCTGTTCCTGCGTTCATTCTGTTTCCAGATTTAAGTATCGCTTCAAGAAGCTTGACGAACAAGCCACGTGACCTAAGCTCTGTGCAAGCAGAGTCTAACGTCTTGAGAGAGTTTTTGTGGTTAGTGATCTCTGGATAGTAGTTAGCTCTGAAGAGCAACGCATTGAGTCTAGTGAACGCGCTAGGAACAGCCTTGAGGAGATGAAACAAGAACGACTCAGCGTCAGCTAGCTTTGTCGTGTCACCGTCGAACTGGAGGATCGCTGTCTGTTCTTCTTGTGTCGGAGCTATTCTCGCAAGCCTCTCGAGTGTGTCTGGATGGAAATCGTTTCCTTCCATTAACGATTCGACTAGCTCGTGACGTGTCATACCTAAGGACTTGAGCACGATGGCTGTGTTCTGTGACTTCCTTGGGTCGAGTATGAAGATCTGTGTAGTAGTGGTTGAGCTAGGCTTTTCGTGATCTGGTGACTTCTTTCCGACGGCTACGTAGCCGAAGAGAGCCTCCATTAGATCAGCATCGAAGCTGAGAAAAAAAACAAACAGGAAACATTAGGGTTTGTATTGACTAAAAAAGCCCTAAACAATGAGAAGTTGCTTGTTAGCTACGGTACATACCTGAATGAGCCACGGTCGATTTTGTCCCAAACCATGGAATGATCTGAGTCAGGGTTGACTTTATCCCAATGAAGAGGCTTCAGCTTGACCTGACCATTTTCAGAGCTTGAGCCTTCCCCTGAAGATGACCCTCTAGGAGCCGGCGGTGGTTTTGAACCCGATGAAGATATAGCTGCGGTCTTCTTCAACGGCGGAGGTGGTGGCGGAGAAGGACCTTTAGGCCTAGAGGGAGGAGGAGGAGGAGGTGCTGGTGCGGTTTTTTTAACCGGAGGCGGCGGTGGAGGAGGAGGCGGTTCCGGTTTAGCAAACTCGAAAGATTCTGACTTAACCGGAGGAGGAGGATTATCGTTGTGAACAACACTATGAGAAGTAGAGGATCTTCCTCTGAGAAGAGGCATCTCTGTAACAGGTTCCGACATCTTCTTGTTCTTCGAATAAATCACATTCTTCTCCTCATCTTCACCGTTGACGATCTCTTTCCTAAAGTTTCCACTTTTATTGCCTCTCTGACTCTGCAACTTTCTCCAATACAACACATCGAGACCGTTCTCGTCCAATATCAAACCTTTCACGTTTCCGCCGAATCTCGTAAACCCCTCCCGAGCTAACGCCGCCTCTGCCAGCGAAGGAGCCGGAGGAAGCGTGTTCGCCACGTTGACCACTCTGTCTCTCCGTCGTCGCCTCCGCACGGTGTATACATGGACGAGGAAGAAGAACACGGCTGCTACAAGTAAAGTGCTTGACGCAGTTATGAGTATAGCCCTCGTGATCTTTTCTCTGTCCGATGATGGTGATTGTGATTGTGGGTTTTGCTGCGGGAGAGGAACCGGAGATGGAGGCGGAGCGGTGACGGTGTCATTTGGGAAGAAGGTTTCGATGTTTTGTGGAGAATCGGATTGAGAGAAGGAATGATAAGGGAAGAGTAGAATCAAGGAGAGGAAAATTAGGGTTAGATGAGGAGGGAGACGAAGCGGTGGCCATGGCTGCTTCAACATGGCAGCCATGGAGGATTAACTCATTTGCAGAGAGCTGAGATCAATGAAAGGGTAACGTCTTTTTTGTTCTCCGTGTGTTTTGGGATGTCTTTGAGACTTTTGAGGGGAGTTATGTTTGGTATTGTGTTTGTTGACGTTACCGTCTGCAAGAAGCAGCGTAGTTGATCTGTTCTCTATAAGGATTGTGTGTGTTTGCATGACGAAACTACCCTTCAGTGTTGAATTAATGGGTGTATAATAGAAGGATATTTTGGTCAGTTACCCTCGATTTTAAAAAATCTTCTTTCTGAAGACTCAGTTTAAAGTCTTGTTGTGTCGTGAGCGAGGGTTTTGGTTGGTGGGGTTGACCTTGTCTTTTAGTTTGACTTGGTCTCAACGAGTGCTCGCCTGCTCGGTCCTTGTGATCTTTTTTTTTTTTTTTAATTTGATTTTTGTTTTTTTTTTGAAATAAGAGAGCAAATATTAGATATTTGGGTTTATTGTCAAAATGTTTTAGCTTTTATTTTCTTCATTGTCCCAATCACCTTTTAATTTATTTTAAAACAAATAAAATGGAATCACTATTTAAAGAAAAGGTAAAGTAACGCTTTGGAAACTCGGGAACGTTCTTTGAGTTTCAACAACTTCGAAAACTGAATAAAAGTCATGATGTTATATAAATAAACAAATCGAAATTCGTTTGCATCCCATCACAAGGAAAAGACTACCAACAACGCATGAAAAAAGAAGATAGAATGTCTATATATGAAAGAGATCTTTTCTGTTTATAAAAAATGAAAATATAATGAACGTGTAGGTGTGTAACCAAAGGTATTATCATAGCACTTTGAAGTAATGGCCCCTCATTAACTTTAATGCCCGACGCGGACGTGGTATCACACTCGTAGAAGAGAAGAGACTATTCTCGTGGAAGTTATTTAACATTGTGACGAGTCCGATCATGTTTTTTAGCTTCTGCCTCGTACCAGGGCTAGGGGAGGAAACATTCATATGCGAGTGGGGGCAAGCTGACCCATTAAAAACACAAGAATTCATATTTTGAGTGTTTTTTTAACAAGTTTCTATGAAAACGAAATTGCAAACTTCACCGGATTTGTTCCATTTTTCTTTGCTTCCGCGAAACATGCCAACCGGTCAACTCCAGCATAGCCAAACAAATCGATTTTTTCGTCAAAGTGGATGGGCATGCTTCTTCTTAGTCAAATTTGTAGACTTTTTGTTCCCTCTTGAATCTCACAGTTTTTAAATCAAACTAAGACTGTATAACTATATTGCAATAGTTTTTTGTGTTTAGTAATTAAGCGATATACGATATCGTTTTACGTCATATGTAATTTATGCTTTAAGCATACCTGCTATATATTCGATTGGACATTCATAAACGGTAAATGCAATTCTCTTCCTTTTGCAGATTTTTTCTCTGAAACTATAATGTTAGTTACGTTGTTACAAAATGGAGTGTATAAAACGGTAATGTTTTTAAAAGGCATTTGAAAGGTCTGAGTCGTTTAGAACAAAAACCGAGTTCATGAGAGACAAAGTTTCAGGACCCTAACTAGAGTCATGGAAGGTTCCAGTAATGATAAGTTGTCTCTTATTCCTCATTCATTTTCATTTTCAATAATTTATTCTTCTTGGATTAGGATGGTCCAACATGGACATTTATAATTACACGGAATTTAAGACTAGTCGTCTCAAGTTCATCATTACACATTGACATTTGGGATATCTCAATAAGACCATCATTATCGCTGTTTCTTAACAGAGTTTTTAAAGAAAATAAGTGATTTAATTAAATCAAAAATAATTATAAAGAAGGTTACCAATCCTTAAGTGGAGACTTTTGGAACCGATTTTAGTGGGATTTTCACAACCACGTGTCAGCATAGAAAGCATTGGAGATTTTTTTTTCTTATTTCTTTTCTTTTCTCTCGGTTATCTCTTTTGTTCCTTGTCTTCTCCGTCATTTGGCGATCAAAACCCACCAAAACAAGTAAATGCCGTAAATCAGATGCTGAGCACAAAGAGCACGATGGTGAGGCTCGACTGAGTGATCGAGACAGATCAGCAGAGGCTAGGGTGGATTTAGACAAAACACCCAGTGATGACCAAAGCAGCCAGAGAGATCAAGATAGGGCAATGAATCAGGGTAATGAAAAACATGACCGAGACCACAGAAAAAGAATAAGGTGTTCTGATAAAACTCGTGCAGATGATGTTGTAAAAGCACGAGAGAGATGAAGCTCTGAAGAAAATACATCAATTTCTATGGAAGATTCAAAATGAAGAAGATTCCAAATGAAGAAGAAACTCCCATTGGACCCCTTAAAAATAAGAGTTTCTTAACTAAAATTCTTAGTTACTTTTATTAATTAAAAATTCATTAAAAAACTCATTAAAGGTGATAGGGATAATTAGTCATTACTATCATGAGTTTTTGCGCACCACCGATTAAAAAATTATGATTTTTTATTCAATATTCTTTATAGTTTAAAATATTGTATATTTTAGAAATTTTACACATATAAAATAAATATTTAAATTTTGATTACAAATGTATAGTTTTTTGTAATTTATATTTTATATTTTTCTAAACCAATAAAATTTCAAAAATGTAACTAGTGTTTTTGAAGTTCACAATTTTTCATTATTAGTTGATAAAAATGCATTGAAAATTCAAAAAATACATTTTTTGAAACAATTTTTTTTTCTAAAACATGTATCTTTTTATAACGGATGGAGTATTTTTTATTTGTCTAAAAGAAACAATAATTACAATCAATTTAATCAATAAAAATCATACTGCAGAATACAAATACTCACAAACATCAAACTACATTTATCTTTTAAATAAAAATTTGAAACCATCACTTAAAATGAAAAAAAAATTCCTAAAACACCACTTAAAATGATATGGAGGGATATAAAATTTGAACTTAAAGCCTAAGTTGGTTCTCGTATATGAATGACAAAAAGCGTTCCAAATTCCAAATTAATGTTTTATTTTCCTCTCAATTTGACTGTACTGAGAGTCTGAGATCCGTCATTACGTTCCGACTCACGAGAAGATAAAGAATATCAATAGTCGATATCATTTGTGCATGCCCTAACTTTAATTAACCACCCATGCAAGCATTTCAACCTCACCTGAAAATAAGTAAGCTCTTTTGCAATCTTATTACTGAAGATGGTGGGAATCGGATGCTTCTTGACGATTGTATATTGTTTGGTAATGATAGTTCAGGCTGTTGTTAACATCGCCACTGCTTTAGGATATATTTAAGGGGATGTTTACTTCTTAATTGCTATTTTGGATTCATGACTTATCAGATGCTTAAATTGTAATATATCGAGATTCTAAAGTCAGATCTCACAATGAAGTGATAAATAATTTTTGCTTCTAATTTCTTTTGTACGATTGACGCATAATGTTTCATATTCCGAATTGTATTTGTAGGTTTTATGTAGTATTGTTTTCACGCCCTTAAATATATCCGTTTATTTCTCAGTTACATTCCACTTAAACGTTGCTCTCAAAGTCTCAATGTGTTCAGGTTTCTCTTGTGTTTTCACATCGATCTCACTTACCACTGAGTATTACCTACTGTCGTTCACATGCGTCTGAACCGAGAAGGAGAGATAAAAGAGAGAGTTGATTACATACAGAGACTTGCTTTTTGTTTTGTTAAACCATATTAGAGAATTAAGCACAACAAAGAAGAAAAAGGTTGTCCATGAGCTAAGAAAGAATGAGTTGAACCTTTGGACGTCCTTTAGATTGTCACTTGGTTTTGAGCTTAAGTGGTCTCGACTCATCATGCTTTAGTTGCATTGCAATATTGCATAACTTATATCGGTCAGCTTTATACTTTACTTTCTCCTGGGCTGTTTTTAACAACAAAACAAAAGGAGCCGACACTTGCGATTCAGAACGTATAAATGTATATCATTAGTGTTATCTTTTAAATTTCATTAAAAAAGTTCAATCTTCAGAAATAGGGCCGGCTTTGAATTTTTCTTTGTTCTTCACGATTTTTTAAAAAATGTCACATGTATAATATAATATATATACTCCAGTTGGTGCTTACATATATGTCAATGCATAAATTAGAATTGAAGTCTATAAGGAGGTAATCTTTGAAGGAGACAGTGAAAACTTGGTGGGTGTAATCCAGCACTGGATAGATCGGTTATAAATACAGAATCTTGATGGGTTCCAAGAAGTCTTCGTCTACCAGTGGACATATAAAGTAGAATGGGAGAATTTCAAATTTATCACATTTTTGTTGTACAAATTTTCATTTTTACTTTTATTAAAAAAGATATTTTCATAAATACCATATTTTTAAAGGTAAAATTTTTTAAAATTAATTATAATCTTAAATTTTACATTCCTAAACACTATCCCACTTCTCAACTCTAAATCCTAAGTCTTAGATTAATTAATCCATGAATTATAAGTGTATTTTTTTTTTACAAAATAAAGATATAGTGATTAAGATAAAAATAAAAAGTGGTACAAAGATAATATTATTTTTTTTGACAATTTTCCAAGTAGAAGATCAGACTTCTCGATTTCTCGCCTTGTCCTCCAGACCTATGTTGATTGATATCATTTTCTTTAACTTCATAGGTTCTTTTTCTTTTGTTCAACTTCACAGATTCTTAAAATGACTTTTTGGTAGGAAAAAGAATATTGTGGATATAAGCGGTTTTATAAATAATGCTAATCTTTGGACGTTTAAAGAACTTGCGATAGTTTTAAATATACTGGTAAGAATAATGATAGAGTCTTCTCTATACAGATTATTAATCTCATTGAACAAGATTTTAAAATTTGAAACTTCGTGTTTTATCTATTTCGATTCTTCGGATGTGAGTACTCATGTACTACCCACACATCTAATCCTTGACTTGTGGATTGGTTATATTGAAATTAAAAATAGAATTATCAATAGATTTGTATGTCCATTAGTCATGTTATTACTGGCAAAATTTTCAAAATACAGATCAAGAGTAGTAGTTTGCGTCTGTGATATTGACATCGGTACTCACTAGGGCTGAGTATAAAATCCATAACCCGAAATCTGAACCAACCCGAATCAAAAAACATAATTTTTGTCCGGTCCAAAATGTAAAAAAAAACATAAATAGGTCTTGAAATGTGTTAGAAAACATATCCGAACCGAAGTGTTATCAACCGAACCCGAACAGGTAAATAAAAAACAAAAACCCTGAAATAAAAAATTAAAGAAACCCATCCAAATGTTTAAATTATTATACCATATAAATATTGAAACATAAATATATACTTCGAATATTCCATTTCATATTTATTTTGATATAATATCTAACAATAAGTATTTAAATTTTAAAGAAGTACCTTAAATACCTAGTTCAATAAAAATAAGTATTTATTTATTATGTTTTGCTTTTAATTTTTAGATTTTATTTTAGGTATATCCGAACTGATCTGATGTAACCCGAATCTGAAAGATATATGGTTATTTTATGGATTCTACGATGTACTTCAAAACTGACCCGAAACAAATGTGTTATATCCGATTGTGATCCATTCTTACGAATTTACAAGTATGAGACCTAGGACATGTTACAAAAATATAATCAAAATCTGAAAAGGTCGATCAACGGATACCCGAACGCCTAGATCTAGTATTTGCCATCAAGAGTCAAACTTTATTTTTTACAACAAGGTGAATATGTTTATTTATATTAATTAGCAAAGGAAACATATCTTGGAATGATAATATATGTTTTGACCATTATGTATTTAACAGTTTTGGAATGATAATATATGTTTTCACCAGTATGTATTTAGCAAATTTGGAATGATAATATATGTTTTGACCTATTTAGCAATTCCAAACCTTCTAAATTAAGCCAATTTTTCGGATATAAATAGATAATCATAGACAGGTGAAATACATACAAGATTAAAAACAAAAGTACAAGAAAAAAAATAAGAAGTTGCCCAAAAAAAAAGAAAAAGAAAAGAATGATGAAACTCATTGTTGTCTTCACTGTATTCAGTTTGTTGTTTGCTACTCAGTTTTCTAATGTAATAATCAAATAATTTTTCATCTTCTTTTGGTTTATAATGTCAGTAAAAAAAACTGTTTCATATTTCTGTTTATTTTTTTTTACAGGCCGATGAACTAGAGAGTCCATCTGAAGCCTCTGCTACAGATTTGGTATATCTTTTTTTTTAATTAAGCTTATATGATATATCTTTATAGAACATAATTATATGTATTTGAAAACTTAATGTATTCAATTTTTGTGATCAACAAACTTATGTGTGTACCTAAAACATTTCAGAAAGGAGGAGAAGGTTCACTTAAACCAGAAGGTAATGGTGTCTTCAAAAGTTTTAACTTTCTTTTACATAATTGATGAATGGACTAAACAGTGATTAATTTAATGTTGTTTGTATTTGTGTGAAGAATGTCCGAAGGCATGCGATTACCGATGCTCTGCAACATCTCACCAGAAACCATGTTTATTCTTTTGCAACTATTGTTGTAAAAAATGTTTGTGCGTACCGTCAGGAACATATGGACATAAAGAAGAATGTCCCTGTTATAATAACTGGAAAAACAAAGACGGTGGACCAAAATGTCCATAATATCAAAAATAAAACTGGAAAATATGTTAATGTTTTCTCTTTGAAATATCTATGTATTTCACCATATTTGCAGTATCAAATAAAATATGAAGTTTCACTTTCACTGCAAGACTAAATATATGACATACATAAAGAAAAACTGGTTTCCATATATTCATATAAACTCAAAAGCTAGTTCCATAATATCATTAACTTGATTAAAAATTAAATTTTTGAGATTTGGGGTTCAACATAACTTTTTGGCCTTTTGGTGTGTATTAGAGACTTCCATTTTTTCTTTTCTAAAAATTTCTTTTCATATTTGTGTTGAAAGTTCATTGTCGTTTTAATTACAACCATGGATCAAATTAATCATTGCACAGATTATATTGTTTCATTCTCTTCTTACAAATTTTCCTTTATGGCATCTCCATTTTTTTTTCAATTCTCACTGAATCATGTCCATCAAGCTAATCTAACATATGAGTTTCTCTAAAATCGTATATTTCAATTCTTTTCATCAAATCCTAACTTATCTTCTAAAATTGAGATAATTCCTGGTAAGTTTTTTGGACTTTCAACTTAAAATCAATTGGTAATAAGTGTATTGATCCAAATCTCTTATATATTGTGCAAGTCATTTACATATTTTCAACTAGGTGGATTGCCCGCACATGCGGGCATAAACATTTTATAAAATTACTTATTAATATATACATTACTGATTAAAAACTATAAAGATAAATTATTATTTATATTTTCTTTTGAATTTTATGTGAAAAATCTTATATATACTATATTTATTATTAATAAATCAATCTTAAAATTTACTCAATTATAGAAAATTAATAATTCACTTGATTAATATTTAGTTTATGTGTTTACTGTTTTTTCTGTTTTTTGTTTTCTTTTTTTTTCGTTTTAAATTTTAATTAAAAGATTTTTTTAGATAACAACACAATATATATATATATATATATATATCAGATTATATTTTTATTTTAAATAATTTATATATATATATATATATATATCAGATTATATTTTTATTTTAAATAATTTTTATATTTTAGATAATTCTTATTATTATTAATTTTAATCATTATCTAATAAAATAATTTAAATTCGTTTTTACTTTTTAATAATTTATATATTTTATTTATTAAAAGGCATCTTTTTATTTTAAAAAATATTTAGATTTTGGATAATTTTTATTATTATTAATTTTAATCATTTATCTAATAAAAATAATTAAAATTCATTTTTATTTTTGAATAATTTATATAATTTATTAATTAAGGGCATAAACAATATTAACTACTCTAACTTTTAACGTGAGAGCTCCGTTGTGAAAAATCACTTCTCAAATAATAGTATAGATGTAGGATCTTATCTCCAACACCTTCCCTCGAGATAATGGTGCGTATAACCATTAATCTCACAGAATTTATCATGCCCATTCCGAGACAATACTTTTTATTTTCTAGCAATTTCAGAGGAACTGAGTTTTCTCTGGGTCATCAGTTAATGAATTGATTAGGCCACTTTCCGGGCCGGATTAATGAGTCAGGGTGTGAGCCAGCTTTGATACCATGATAAGTTTTTTAGACTTCTGAATCGAAATTCAAAAAAGATCGATCTCATATTGATTAATACATAATCGATCGAACACTACTTGAAAACGGCTCTTAAAATCAATTGGTGATAAGTGAATTGCCCCCACTTATATATTACTCAAGTACTTTACATATTTTCCATATATGATTTTCTCTCCAACAATCCCTAAAATATATTTGATCACTCTGAATATGGTTATGAATGAAGTGGTGACTGAAAATTTTCACACTGCTCTAAGATCGATTGGTGACTGAAAATTTTCACACTGCTCTAAGATCGATTGGTGACCATTGAAGACCCCATTACCAAAAAGTCCTAGATTCAAAGTTTTGATGATAACACCAAGAGCCTATTGAGACAATGACAAAAATAATTGAGTATATTCCCACTATATGTGTTGAGAAGATATAGATAAGTCCTAATATTGTGGAGATAACGATGTATAGTTATTAGGAATATTCCAAGTATATCTCTTATATTGTGTATGTATATATATGGCATTACCAACGATGAATGAGATACAACAGTTTTACCCTAAGCTTCTGCATACTTTACATGGTATCAGAGCCTTCACAATTTTAACCTAAACAAAAGAAAGTTTCTTTACCTATATTAATGGCGGACAGAGCTGGATCAGGTGGCGCAGTGACAGCTTCGAGAGTACCCTCTCCGTATGATCTTTCGTCGTCTGACAACCCTGGTGTAGCTATATCTCCCGTACAACTTACGGGTGAGAATTATGCTGAGTGGGCCTCCGAGTTGGAGAATGCTCTTCGAGCAAAGAGGAAATCCGGCTTCATCGATGGGTCTTTGCCCAAACCTGAAGACGGATCCGTCGATCTAGATGCCTGGAACACGGTGAACTCCATGATTGTGGGATGGATAAGGGCCTCGATTTCGCCCAAAATACGTTCCACCGTAACCTTTACCTCCGATGTTCACAAGTTGTGGGAGCAGTTGAGTCAACGCTTTTCAATCGGAAACGCAGTCCGAGCACATCAACTTCGGGCTGAACTATCTGCGTGTAAACAAGACGGTATGAGTGTCCTTGATTACTTCGGTAAGTTATCTGCTAGATGGGAGGAGTTGCTTACATACAAGCCACTCCCGAAGTGTACCTGCTCTGCGATGACACAGATACTCAAAGAGCATGAAGAAGGTCGTGTTCACCAGTTCCTCATGGGCCTGGATGAAGCTCGGTTTGGGAATGTGGTGACGAACATTATCTCCATGGAGCCACTACCCGATTTTAACAATGTGTATCAACGCGTGGTTCGAGAGGAGAGAAGGCTGTCTACATCTCGTTCAGAAGTTAAACAAGACACGGTCGGTTTCAGTGTCAAAGCAGAGACAACCTCTCAAGTGGAAAGCGGTTTCAATGCTGCCATGATCTCTAACCGTCAGGTAACCAATTGCTCACACTTTGGTCGCAGTGGTCATGAGAAGAAGGATTGTTGGCAGATTGTGGGGTTTCCGGAGTGGTGGTTAGAGAAGAACCAAGGTGATCGAGGAAACAGAGGAAATCGCGGTAGAGGAGGTTTATCTCAAGGACGCGGTGGACGTGGAAAAGGAAACTTTCCTCAACAACAATCACGCTCCAACGCAGCACAAGCACCAGCCTCCTCCATCCCGAGTTTACCAAACTTTACGCAAGAACAGTGGGCTTCTTTGACTCAACTTCTTGAGCAACAAAAACAGACACCTATTCCGGATCGTCTGAACGGTAAGAATCAAACAGGAGAGGTGATACTCGATTCAGGAGCATCCCATCATATGACTGGAGACTCACTTATTCTTGAATCGATTATCACCATCCCTCCATGTCCCATCTCTTTCGCTGATGGAAGTGTTGTGTATGCTACCAAGTGTGGTAGACTTCCATTATCAAAGCGATTAACTCTAGAGAATGTTCTCTTTGTCCCAAATTTGAACTGCATGTTGCTGTCTGTTGCGAAGATTTTAAAGCAAGCTGGTTGTTTTGCTATGTTTACTGATACATTGTGTGTATTGCAGGACCGTTTTACGAAGACCCTGATTGAAGTCGGTGAGGTTCGAAATGGTGTGTATGTTTATCGGGACGTCACGGTTGTCAGAAGTCATCGTGTACGAGCTGCTGAGGATCATACATTGTGGCATCGACGACTGGGTCATCCTGCTTTTGGTGTTCTAGATTTTTTACCTTTCATTGTTGGTGCTAAGAACATTCCTGAAAAGTTTGGTGGTTGTGAAGTTTGTTTTAAATCAAAACAAACTCGAGAGATTTTTTATGAAAGTTCGAATAAAGCATTGGAAAGTTTTGGTTTGATTCATTGTGATCTCTGGGGTCCTTATCGGATTCCATCTTCATGCGGTGCAACATATTTTTTAACAATCGTAGACGACTTCTCCAGGGCAGTGTGGATCTATTTGCTGCTTGAGAAAAGTGAAGTTCGTACAGTACTACCGAATTTTTGTGCCTTGGTCCATCGCCAGTTTGGGAAAGTGGTCAAGGTCATTCGGTCTTATAACGGTTCGGAGTTCATGTGTCTATCACGATATTTTAGCGAAAATGGCATCATTCACCAGACGTCCTGTGTAGCGACACCACAACAAAATGGACGAGTCGAGAGAAAACATAGGCACATTCTAAATGTCTCGAGATCATTACTGTTTCAAGCCAATCTACCCACAAAATTTTGGGGTGAAAGCGTACTAGCAGCCGCTCATGTCATCAACAGGACTCCATCTAGTGTCTTGAAGGGACAAACCCCTTATGAATGTCTTTATGGAGAACCACCGTCCTATCACAGTATCAAAACGTTCGGTTGTCTTTGTTTTGCACACCGTTATACAAGAGACAAAGACAAATTTGGTGCCCAGAGTCGCAAATGCATCTTCACAGGCTTCCCATATGGCAAGAAAGGCTGGCAGCTATACGATCTCGAGACCAAAGAATTTTTCATCTCACGCGACGTAGTCTTTGATGAAACTTGCTTTCCTTACGATGCTCACGTCACAAAAGAGACCGAGTCGATCTCTGTTCCTGTTCTTGTTCCCATTCCAGCTGATGATGATGAGGTGCATGTGGCAGTGCTTGAGAATGGTATTGGTAACACTCCGGCGGCTCTCCCTGAAACGGGCTCCGCACCACCTTCCCCACAAACTGATCCACCTTTTGCGGAGCCTTTAGTACTTGGACGAGGACAACGTCAGAAGCGTCCTCCAGTAAAATTGCAGGATTATGTCTCTTACAATGCAGCTGTAACGTCCGATAAACATATGTCTACACACACACCTCTCACCGGCCCCATTTCAGTAGGTTCTTCGGCGGTCCAAGGTAATATACTTTATCCACTTCAGTACTACACTTGTGATGATATATTCTCTGCCTATCATCGTGCTTTTCTCGCAGCAGTCACCGCTGGTGTCGAACCAAAAAGCTTCAAAGAAGCAATGAAGGATGAACGGTGGAGACACTCGATGGGTCTCGAAATCACTTCCCTTGAAGACGCAAGGACTTGGGATGTCACGACACTGCCACCGGGAAAGCAAGCACTTTCATGTAAATGGGTACATAAGATAAAGTACAATGCGGATGGTACTGTTGAACGCTATAAGTCAAGATTAGTAGTTTGTGGTAACCATCAAGTTGAAGGGGAGGACTATGATGAGACCTTCGCGCCCGTAGTGAAGCTTACCACAGTCTGAACTCTTTTCAAAGTTGCAGCTGTTAAAGGATGGGAAGTCCATCAAATGGACGTTCAAAACGCCTTTCTTCACGGTGACTTGGAAGAAGAAGTTTATATGAAGCTTCCTCCTGGTTTTAAAACTGATGATCCAACAAAAGTATGCAAGCTTCGGAAGTCTCTATACGGTTTAAAACAGGCTCCAAGATGTTGGTTTGCAAAGTTGAGTAAAGCGCTGTTACAATTCGGTTTTGTCCAATCTCGATCTGATTATTCGTTATTCACTTTTCTCAAAGGAAATGACAGCTTGCGCGTACTCATATACGTCGACGATTTGATCATTAGTTGCAGTAACTTGGACATGCTGGTAAAATTCAAAAATATCTCAGTGAGTGTTTTAAAATGAAGGATCTTGGCAAGGCTAAGTATTTCCTTGGTATAGAGGTATCACGAGGAACATCTGGTATTTTTCTCTCTCAAAGAAAATACGCTTTGGACGTCATTGCAGATGTGGGTTTGCTTGGTTGTCAGCCGCTGTCTATACCTATGGAGAAACACCACTCTCTTCTATCGGATGATGGTCCATTATACGATGATCCTTATCGTTTTCGGAGATTGGTAGGTCGTTTGGTTTATCTAACAATTACGCGATCGGAATTATGTTATGTTGTACATGTCTTGTCTCAAGTAATGCACGATCCCTGCAAAGCCCATTGGGATGCAGCAGTGCGAGTAGTACGCTATCTCAAAGGGACTCCGGGTCAAGGCATTATGTTAAACGCTGGTGGTCACTTGCGAACTCAAATATACTGCGACTCTGACTGGCAATCTTGTCCTCGGACTCGGCGTTCTTTATCTGCATATGTTGTTCACCTTGGCGGCTCTCCGGTTGCGTGGAAGACAAAGAAGCAGGACACTGTGTCGCATTCTTCTGCGGAGGCAGAATATAGGTCGATGGCAGATGGTTTGCGCGAACTGAAGTGGATGAAACGCCTCCTGGCTGACTTAGGGGTATCTCAAGAGAGTCCCATGGATATGTTTTGCGACAACAAGGCAGCAATGCACATAGCTGCAAATCCGGTTTTTCACGAAAGAACAAAGCACATAGAGTCGGATTGCCATAGTGTACGAGATGCAGTCCAAAGTCGGTTGATTGCTACTAAGTACGTGCGCACAACAAAGCAGTTAGCGGATATACTTACCAAGGCGTTAGGGCGTGGCTGTTTTGATTACTTGTTGTCCAAGCTAGGCGTGTGCGACTTACACTCACCAGCTTGAAGGGGAGTGTTGAGAAGATATAGATAAGTCCTAATATTGTGGAGATAACGATGTATAGTTATTAGGAATATTCCAAGTATATCTCTTATATTGTGTATGTATATATATGGCATTGCCAACGATGAATGAGATACAACAGTTTTACCCTAAGGTTCTGCATACTTTACAATATGGTAAGGTATGAGGTGTTGGACTCTCACATCTTAGGTTTAAGTTTATATGAGGTGTTGGACTCTCACATTAATTCCCACTATACGCCAAGAGCCAATTGTTCTATATGGACTCTCGTTTAGGCGGGTGTATATGGTCCTGGTTGACGGATTTGAAGGCGGCAATCTTCGAGTATGTCTCCCTTACGGCGGCATCGCCGATTGGTGTCGCCAGTGGTGGTGAGCGTTGGGTTAGTAAGTAGGTATGTGCTCGTGATTCTCTGGACTAGCTTTGCTTGGTGGGTCATTAGACAGTTGTAGGCACCACGCAATCAAGGTTTGAGGATGCCTTTCTCTCGGGCTGGTGGCAACCGTCGACCTTTCCTCCTATGCTCTGATTCCTTGGTATGGGCTCGCCTCGTTGTCCTCTCCTCTTTCGAGCTTTAAGTCTTGTATTTTAGCTTGTGTTTAATTTCATTATTGCACTTTTGCTACTAGTTCTTCTATGAAATTTCTGTCAACAAAAAAAAAGTTGGTAATAATAATCTTTACATTTTACCAAAAAAAAGGATTGTCCATGGTCTTTATATATTATCATTGGACTGTGATGATGGAGGACAGGTGGTCCTGGTGGATGCCTTTACCCGCACCAGAACTTATGTCAACTCCGAGGTGCATATTAAATCAAACCGTGAACTAACAACTACTATAAGGTGGAAATAATGTTTGCGCTAACATCAAATATTGGCAAGTATAAGAGATTGCATATGATCATAAGGTCTCTCAAAATTAATAAATTTGTAATTTTTTTTTGGACACGTTGTAAATTTATCTTTAATATATAAATATTAAATTCGATTCTCCAAATAACAATACTTCTTGAAAGTAAATTTTCAATTCTTGAATTTTCGAGTATTAATCGGATATTCAAAGGTATGCTGTATAGTTTTTAGACATGGGTCCATTCTCTTACTCAAGACCCAATCATATGTTACAAGACATCGGTCAACTAATAATATATAATATGTCAACCTACTTCAAGATTGCATAACAAATCATGTCATTTCACGTGTAAGGTAGAGATTGTCCGTTGATATATTCGGACCAATAAGCAATTATCTCATGAATGTTTCAAACTTCAACTATTAATAAATCGAGAAAACGACACCATTTGTTAGCAGCCTCTTGATGGTCTTATTTTCTTCATGAAACCTTTGAACGTGCCAATCGGACAAGAAAATTCAGCCAAGAAAATTCGCCAAACGCAAAAACAATGCCTCAGCTTTCACCAAATCAAAGTCGCTAAATCCTCCTATGATCTTCTTTTAAAAACTATTACAATTCAGCTTCCAAGATTCTACACGTTTTAGCTTATATATATATATATATATATATATATATATATATATATATTTTAATTTCTCTAATCAAAATTCCAACATTACAATGATAAGGTTTTGCGTTTTCTGCGCTTTCTTGTTCTTCCTAGTTGCTTCTCCAGTTTCAGCCGGTTTCTACCCCAATGGCTCATCTATTCCACCGGAACTCCGCCGTAACGCCACCGAAACCGCATGGAACGCATTCTTGAACTTCACCGGCTGTCATGCTGGCATGAAAGTCGATGGCCTTTACAAGATTAAACAATACTTTCAACACTTCGGTTACATCCCCCAAACTCTCTCCAAAAACTTCACCGACGACTTCGATGATATCCTCAAGAACGCCGTCGAGATGTACCAAAGAAACTTCAAGCTAAACATCACCGGAGAACTCGACGAGCTCACTCTCCAACACGTCGTGATCCCACGTTGCGGCTTACCCGACGTCGTCAACGGCACCTCAACTATGCTTAACGGTGGAAGAAGAAGAAGAACCTACGAGGTCTCTTTCTCAGGTAGAAGCCAACGTTTCCACGCCGTGAAACGCTACTCTTTCTTCCCCGGAGAGCCGCGGTGGCCGGAACGCCGGAGAAACCTAACCTACGCGTTCGAGCCGCGAAACGCGTTGACCGAGGAGGTCAAGAACGTGTTCTCACGCGCGTTCGTTCGCTGGGCGGAGGTGATCCCGTTGACTTTCAGGCGCGTTGAGAGCTTCTCAACCTCCGACATCAGCATCGGGTTCTACACCGGAGACCACGGCGACGGTGAACCGTTCGACGGCTTCATGGGAACGTTAGCGCACGCGTTCTCGCCGCCGAACGGTCATTTCCACCTTGACAACGCCGAGAACTGGATAGTCTCCGGCGAAGGCGGCGACGGGTTTCTCACGGAGAGGGCGGCTGTTGATCTTGAGTCGGTGGCTGTTCATGAGATAGGACATCTTCTAGGGTTAGGACATTCCTCGGTTCAAGACTCTATCATGTTCCCGACCATCACGACAGGGAGGCGTAAGGTTGACTTGCATAGCGATGACGTGGAAGGAGTTCAGTATTTGTATGGTCGGAATCCTGATTTTAACGGGTCTAGAACTCCAACACCGTTCACTCAGCAACGAGACACTGGCGACTCTGGGGATGCTGGGAGGATCTACGGTTCTAGTTCGGTTTTGAGGAGTCTATTGATGTCGACCGTTGGATTGTTGTTGTTGTTGTGTTTACTGTAGATTATTAATCTCTTACATGATTTAATTAGGTCATTAGTTTATAGATTGTGATATGGTTTGATTTTTGGTTTATTTTTATTTTTTATTTTCTCTTTACTTAGATTGGTTCTTCATTCATGCTTTGTTTCTATTTTTATACGTGGAATACCTTTTTGTTACCAATTAAGAAGCTTTAAGAAGAATTTATATGAATTATAATTAGCACTGGAGTCCATGATGACCAACGAGAACAAAAAGGAGTACCGTGTACTGTGTATTGTTAATATAGGAACTATTCATTGAACCGTCGGTAATAATATTCAATATATCGTATGAAAAAAGTGATCAAGTTGACAAGAAGAGATGATCATGGAAAATGGAAATGATAGCCACCACAACAACTAAAATCAAAATACAGATTTGAAACTAAAAAAATCAAATATAAACGAAGTAAATTACAGTATTAATTTTCTAATTTGGTCCCAAGACAAAATAAAAACTATGATCGAATAATGAAATAAAATAACGGTTCACATACTCCCGCGTGGCTTGATTGAACTAGAAGGTTAATCTGATTGTTTTGTTTCTCAAAAGCTCAAACTAGTTGATTGTTTTTAGCTGTAAAGTTCAAGCTATTAATTAACTTAATTACTGTACATGCTTAGAGTTGCGAACATTTTAAGACAGTAATCACTTATATATGGGGAACACTTTTAACGAAAAGTAATGATAACAATTTGACCGTGATGAAGGAATTTTATCTCAACTTTTGGAAGCATCGGGTTTGATCACCCAGCTCAAGTAATTTCAATTAAATAATCTTAGTACAAATTATATGAAAACATACAATAATAACAGAAAGTGAAGTTAGGAACAAAAGGATATAATAATTTAACACAAACACATCATTAAGCTATCACATTAACGACACATGGTTGATTAGTCCCCCCACCCTACACTACCCTAAACCTTTGTTAATTTGATTATATTTAACCTTTCTAACTATATAATTCTCCACTAACATTCATTTAATTAATCTTTATAGCTACATCAATGCTAATATTAATATTCCCAAATCCTCCCTACCTCGGGATACGTCTCGTCGTATAAAGCAAAGCATATATCAAACGATCATTCCCGACAAACAGCATAACAAACAAGAGAAAAAACTTAACAATGAGTTTCCTCCCATGTTCTTGTCCTCTCTCTTGCAATAAAACAAGATCAGAATGTCAAAAGAAACCTACTCATAACCAATCAGAACCATCCACGTCATCTTCACTTCTGTCTCAACCAAGTCTCCCACTCGTTCCTTCTCTTTCTTCTCCGTTGCAAAGCTCCACCGTCGAGCATCAGTGCTTAGCCACCATCAAAGGTAACTCCTCGTATACCTCTTCTCTCGCCATCTCCCGGAGATCACTCTTCACCGGCTCTTCTAACGGTGAGATACGTGTATGGCCTCGTGAACCACCGTATTCCACCGGTAACATAGTTGGCCTTGGAAGCGGAGGGGTTAAGTCGTTGGTGATTCTTGGAGACAAGCTGATAAGCGCTCATCAAGATCACAAGATCCGTGTGTGGAAGACCAACGACGATAGTAAGTACAAATGCGTGGCGACTCTTCCGACCATGAACGACCGTTTAACAAGCCTCTTTAGTCAGAAAAGCTACGTGGAAGTTCGACGGCACAAGAAGTCCACGTGGGTACACCACGTGGACGCAGTTTCATCTCTGGCCTTGTCACAAGACGGCTCTCTGCTTTACTCTGCTTCGTGGGACAGGAGTTTCAAGATATGGAGAACGTCAGACTTCAAATGCTTGGAGTCTATAGAAAAGGCACACGACGATGCTATCAACTCCATCGTGGTGTCTAGAGATGGGTTTTGCTACACGGGTTCGGCGGATAAGACGATCAAAGTGTGGAGCAAGAAGGACAAGAGTCACTCTCTGGTCGCTACTTTAAAGAAACATCTCTCGGCGGTGAACGCTTTGGCCGTTAGTGAGGACGGTAAGGTTCTTTACTCAGGAGCTTGTGATAGATCGATTCTTGTGTGGGAGAGATTAAGCAACAGAGATGATGATGATGGTGAAGAGTTACATATGATTGTGGTGGGAGCTTTAAGAGGGCACACGAAAGCGATTATGTGTTTAGCGGTTGCGTCTGATCTGGTGCTGAGTGGATCAGCCGATAAAAGCTTGAGGGTTTGGAGGAGAGGGTTATTGGAGAAAGATGGTTACTCTTGTTTGGCGGTTTTGGAAGGACATGCCAAGCCTGTTAAGTGTTTGGCTGTCTCGGTTTCTGGTTCCGGTTCGGATTCGGATTATTCTTGTATGGTTTACAGTGGTAGTCTTGATCTTTCTGTTAAGGTTTGGAACTTAAGGGTCTCGGCTGTTTAACAGTCGTTGTCGTGACCGTTGAGTAGTCGACTCTCTTTCATTTGTCTATATATATTTTATGAATTTGCTATATGAACTACATAGAGTTATTCATATAGCAAACTCGGTTAACGATTTGCACGTTCATTTGATTCCTTGGATAATTCACTTAGTCAAAGTCCAAAGCATGCTTTCAAACTACAATCTATCATGTATGGAAGAAAAAGGAATACGTGAACATGACATCATCATAGAGGTTGGATTACAGTTAACCAACTCACCCGTCTCACTGATAAAGCCATGCGCAATATAATTCTTTTTCTTAACTGAAAAGCTCAGCAATATATTTAAATGATTGCTACGATGATGGTTTGAGTTCTCCAACTTGTGATGCTTATTCCCGGTTCATAGCAAGTGCAAGAAGTGATTTGACCAAAAAAAAAAAAGCAAGTGCAAGAAGTGCATTTGTAGTAGGTCCAAAATTCTTTTTACAAATCTTTAGTTAAAATTTAGAATATTTTCTTAAAACATTAGGGTCCTTTTTGCAAAACTATTATAATTGTTCTTATAAAAGTTGAACATGTTTGTAAAATATTGAAATGTTTTTGCTTCTACAGTGCTTTTCTTAAGTCTTTTATGCCTCCATTCTTTTTGTACATAAAGTTGATAAATATATTTAATATTTCATATAAAAAATTCAAAGCATGATATTTTTCAATGTTGATCGTTGACTTATTAATTTTTTTCTGTGGTAAAAATGACCTTCACTGCTTCACACGAAGTTATTAGTAATAAATAGGTTTAGGTACGTCTTTACCGATAGAGCTATACAATAATACAAACAATGAACATATATATATATATATATAGATATACCTACATATATATGTATATTTGTAGAGAAAGTTAAGTCTAAAAGATGATTAAAGAGAAGTAAGAAATTTACACTATTTCTACAACGTGTGTTCATCATGATCATGTGGTATGGTGATTATTGTTTCTTTTTTTTTTGCTAAAAGATTATGGTGATTATTGTTTTTTTTGTGACAACTGACAATAAACCAAAAATACTGATGAGGATGGAACTTTTTGCATAACGAATCACGTAGTTTTGTCTTCCACTAAGACTGGATTTAAATGTTAGAATACAATGATATAAAAATGTATATTATTGTATCACACATGTGACGTATGGGGGAGAGAAAACTTTAATTGTCCACTAGACGAAATATATAATATTTGTCCCACCGAATATTATGTATCTTTTTATTAACCGGTAAAGTCTCATTCTCAATTTCTCATACCAGCAGATTAAATATTGTCACACGATTAATACTTTTGTGATTCTACTGTTGGTTGGAGTAGCAGGAGAAAGAACATTTGCGGTCGCTTAAATACGCCTAGAGATTTAACCTTCTGGGCCCTTTTGATTCAACTATTGGGCTTTCAGTTATAAAGCCCATGAATATTTTGTAAGTTCGAGTACGACCACGATCAGCAAGCAACAATCGTAAGCATATATGAAAAGTGTTCTTGTGGTGACCTTAAGGTGAGTAGGTCCAGTTCCAAATCATTTTCGTAGTAGGAATCCCGATATTTTGGGTACTAAATTTAAGTTTAATACATCTCGATCTCGTGAAGTGAACGTAACATTTTGAAATTTGTAAATATCTCGTTCTCCGATGTTTACATCTAAAGTAATCAAAACGGTAAAGTAATATCTTAGTCATTGCTTTTTAAAAATATTTGTTACAAAATAATGGTTAATTTTATCCACTATCCTCGATAAAAAGCCCAACAAAGGGAAAATCACTAGTCTATTAGAATATATGAACCCAACATGATCATGACCCTCTGATTATGCTGAATTGTCCTCTTCGTTGTGGTTTCATTTTGTTTTCAATATTAAAATCAATGTTTTCATCAGGACCATTTTTATGAGTATTTGTTATAAAGAAATATTCCTGAAAAGTCATATACACTGATGCAAGCCAGAATCACAGTCATTATGTGAGGATAGGACAGAAAAAGAAGAAAGAAAAAACTAAACAGTTTTATATTAGAGAGATGGTCCTTCTTAATCAACCAGTTAATTAAATTGGAAGATACTCAAATTAGAACAAATCAAAATATTATATTGTTATCGTCAACAATACTGGTACTATTAAAACGCACCTACTTAAATAGCAAATCCAATTATATTATGTATTACTATATAAGGTTAAACTAATGTTTATAAACAGATAATCCCATATAAAGTCACATCCATTTATTAGAAAAAATATTACCTGTTCCTGAGTGTATATACAGACAACGTATAAGAAGTTAACTATGGGTTAGTAGTAGTTACCTGTCTTTGTTTGCTATGTTTAATGAAAATGAGCAACATACAGTTTCTTTTCTGTTTCTAAAAAAATCTTATGGTTTGAACCACTCATATAAATTGGTTAATATTGTACGTTGTAAGTTGTAACAAAACCAAACCAAAGAGAAACAAACATCTGAGGAAAAATAAATTAAAAATAAACAAGAGTCTAACTCATATGAGTTGGATAATTAATTGTTAAACTACTAATCAAGTTTATTTATTTAAACCTACCGTCTTGCTCCGCGTGACCACTACGCGCCTCCCAAAAGATTCGAAAACAAGAAAAAACCTGCGGCCCCTAAAATCAAGCGCCACACGCGCCGATAACACGCGCCGAACAGCGCATTGTAATGTAAATCCAGAGAGTTTTAAATTTCATCTCTCTCTCTCCGAACACAAACTCTGTCACCTAAACTCAGCTCCTTCGATTTCTCCTTTGACAGTTCAGTCTTATCTCTTTCTAAGGATCCTCCTCAGAGAGAGAGAGAGAGAGAGGCGGTTCTGTTCCGGTGTCATCTAGGGTTCCGTCGCTTTGAATTAACCGGGAAAGGTTGCAGAAATGAAGGAAGAGTAACTGATAAGATTATCATCTCATCTCTGAACATCGTGAGATTCTTTCGTGCGAAGTGAAGAAGAAGAAGATTCTTAGAGTTAAAAACATGGCAGCTAATAGATCTAAGTCGGAGAAGAAGGATGCGGAGAAGCAGCTACGGCGGGACCCTTACGAGGTTCTAGGTGTCTTAAAGAACTCTACGGATCAGGAGATTAAGAGCGCTTATCGGAAACTGGCTCTCAAGTATGTTCTTTATTGGTTCTCTCTCTCTCTCTTTGGTTTGAAGTTTTGAAATTTAGGGTTTGTCTGCTGCAAAGTAGACCCTTTAATTCAATCTACTTACTCTAAATGATGAATCTTGAATTGAATTTACCTGTTAATTGCTCATATGAACATTAATCCGATGGTTTGGTCTATAGGCTAACTATCTATGGAGATTACTGCATTCTCTGCACAAACATTTAGTACTCGGCTTGTTTAAGCTTTGTTCCTAAAATCAATGTTTGCGTGTTTCAGGTACCATCCTGATAAGACTGCAAATGACCCGGTTGCTGCCGACATGTTTAAGGAGGTCACCTTTTCCTACAACATCTTGTCTGATCCTGAGAAACGCCGTCAGTATGATACTGCTGGTTTTGAGGTGAGAGATTCATTTGTATTGCAGTATTTTACATATACTCTGACCTCTACGTGCGGCAGGACTTATGGTTCTTGTCTTTCCATGCTATTAGTTTGAGCTTAAGATAGGATTCTTGTCTCTAGAAATAATGTTGTTCTCTGGGGAGGGGACGTTCTTTAATTGTTTTGCCAGCATGAAATTTTGAGTCTTTGCTAATTGCATATCCCTTCTCTTTCACAGGGCGTTGAAGCAGAGGGCCAAGAGCTGGAGCTGGATCTCTCAAGTTTAGGAGCTGTGAATACTGTGTTTGCAGCTTTGTTTAGGTTTGTTTTGTTTTTATGTTGACTTCTGTTCATCCTCTGTTACCGTTTTTAAATAGTTGGACATAGATTTTTTTAAATGCAAGCTGAGAAATGTGTTCTGAAATTTCCAACGAAATTAGCAAACTTGGTGTGCCGATTAAAACATCTGTATCTGCTACTATATTGGAGGAGGCTCTTAATGGCAGAGTCTCAGTTGATCCTCTTTTACTTGGACAAGCTGTAACCAAAAAGGTGAGCTATTGTAGCCGATGAATGGCTATGATCTCACTTGCTTGTGTGAAGTGAGTGTCTTATCTACATCTAAGTCTCATATGTGCTATGGTTTTTTACAGGTTGAAAAGCAATGTGCACACTTTTATGCTGTCACAGTAACAGAAGAGGAAGTAAGCTCTGGGTTGGTCTGCAGAGTAGAATCATCTAGCAAAAGCAAATTCAAGGTTTGCTCGCATAGTCTTTTCCCTTAAACTGATGTGGAAATGCCAAAGTATTTGACAACTAACGTGTGGTTGTGCAGTTACTGTACTTTGATCAAGAGGCAAATAGCGGACTGAGCTTAGCCCTGCAGGTACTGCTGTTACTAATTGAAGTGAAAAAACTGTCTTTTACTTGTGGGTTTTCATATATCAATGGAACTAATGCGTTAGTTTCATGTAATAAATATAACTAATTTGAAGATTGTTTTTCTTCTTCTTGTAATCTTAATCACTCATGGTACAGGAGGACAGCAGAAGAACTGGCAAGATAACATCTGCGGGAATGTACTTTCTCGGTTTCCCTGTATACCGGTTGGATCACACCAACAATTCGGTAGGTTTACTTAACTACAAGTTTCCTTTTTCTCACATTCTTTTCAATACGTGACTTGATTTTTATTGGTCTAGATGGCTCAAGCAAAGGATCCAGAAACTGCCTTCTTTAAAAAACTTGATGGATTTCAGCAATGTGAACTTACTGAGCTAAAGGCCGGAACTCATGTCTTTGCTGTCTATGGTCAGTTTTCCTAGGATTGTAATCTCATTACAAACTCAAATCTGTTTGAGCACTTGACTAATCTAACTTGATGGTCAATGACATGTTCCTTTTATCAGGTGATAATTTTTTCAAAAGCGTGAACTACACAATCCAAGTGCTTTGTGCTGCCTCTTTTACTCAAGAAAAGGAAGACCTTAGGTCTGTAGAAGCTCAGATCCTCACTAAAAGGGCAGAACTGGCTAAGTTTGAGACAGAGTACAGAGAAGTACTAGTGCAGTTCACCGATATCACCAGTAGATACGCTCAGGAAATGCAATCGGTTAGTCTTTTCTATTCATTGTAAAACTTCTACCACCATTGACATACAAAGAAGAGAACATATATCATAACTTGAGTAAAGAAGACCAAGTTCTTTGTCTAAGTTTGGCTTCAAGAATGGTAAAATTGTTTTTTTTTCATGTACTTTATACAGATTGATGAGCTACTGAAGCAGAGGAATGAAATCCACTCAGCTTACACAACAGCTCCAGTGATAAAGCGGAGCTCGAGCAAGAACAGACTGAGCAGACTGAGAAAGAGCTCGTTCAAAAAGGCAGCGGCTGAGGCGCCTGCACCAACTGAACGGGAAGAAGAGGACGATGAGGAAGAGGAAGAGGAAGAAAGCAGCAGACAGAGGAACAAGAAACCAAGTCCTTGTGATAAGTCTGAGACACTTAAGAAGAAAAGCAAGTGGTACAAATTACATTTGAAATTGGACAAGAAAAAACCTTGTTAGTCTTTCTTTATCCTCTTTGCTTCCTTTTCTTAAATACATTTTATATTTTTCTCCCTTTACCTTAGGCATCGCTGTATCTGTAAATCATTTGATATTTCCTCCAACTTATTATTCGTATTAATCAACTCTTTATTTTTGACAATTATATTATTTGATCTACCGATATTCAATTGTTAAGCGGTGGTGTCTTATAGGGGTGTTATTTAGACAGACATTTAGAGCATCATTAACCGGAGTTCTTAAGAGAGTTTTTAAGGTGTGGACCCATGAACAGTGTAAAAAACGATTACAAAAACTATAAACTAAGAACCGGTTTTTAAGAGTTTTTTACTCTGTTCACGGACCTCACTGACACATGTCAACTCGCTATCGGTTCACTTTAAAAAAAAAAGGTTTCTTAGGGTTAACGATGGCCTTATACCTTTTTTGAACAGTTAAATCTACTTTTTTAAACAGTTTAAAATATTATTTAGTTCATATGTGATTTAGAGCATCTTTGTCGCGGTTTCGAAGGAGAGTTTAAAAAAACAATTTCGGTGTGGGGACTATGGAAACAACAAACGGTTACAAAAATCATGAAATAAAGAATGTTTCTTGCACTGTTCGCGGATCTCACTTATACGTGACGATCCGCGATTGATTTGATTTTTAATTTTTCTTTTTTTTTAATCAAATAAAAAATAATTAAAAAAAAAGTTTAAATAAGTTTTAGGGATAAAGATGCTCTTAGTTACTAGGTGTGTGTACCCTTAATAGTTTGTGCTGATAACATATAATAATTTGATATGTTGTCTTAATTTGTATCACATAATATTAGAATTGATAAATCAACATACAAAAAAACAAAGGAAAACAGTTTCACTGACACGAAAAAGTTTCAACAAATAGCTTTGTCCACCATAGTGCGTGATTAACACAAGTTTTAGCAACTCGAAAATCACAACCCGTTTTGGTGATAACTACCAATATAATATGACATTTTTGGTTACGTGTGCATGGGTTTAAAGAGGTAACTCCTAGTTTACCCCTTGTAGTCATTGTACTGGTCGCACCGCCTTCTAACGTCTCCATTCAACTCCGTCTTCACCCTCTGCTCGCTAAACTTCTCCATCGCCTTAGCAAACGCGTCGAAGAACGCCGTTTCGTTCGCCGCGTAAAGATCAACCAGCGGACGCGTCCTGTTATCAAACGCAATCGCCTGGTCCGACTCAAGCAGCCCGTAACCATGCTGCAAGTTCTTGTAATACATATTATCAAACTTCCCAGGGGTAAAAACGTCATTAAACGCAGACATCTCCGCGTCCTTGGCGTAGTTCGCGCAGAGCTTCCTCAGCTCCGCGGCGTACTTCGCGTTCATCCCTTCCGGACAAAAGTCAGCGCTGTGATCTGCGGAGTTGCTGTTGAAGATGCGGCTCGCGAACTCTTTGCAGTGAGAGAAACCGATCGTGTGCGCTCCGACGAGAGCCACCATCTCCTGAACGGTCAAGCCAGCTGATCCGAAGATGGAGATGATGTGATCCATCGTCATGTTAGGACGAGCTAGCTTTCCCTCGACACGGTCCATGTCCGAGATGAGACTGTCTTTACGACCGTATTTGACGTTGATTCTTGGACCTCCGACCATTGTGACGAGGCTACGTGTTGCTCCTACGAGGATGTCGGAACATGAAACGACGTTGGGGCATTTGAGCTCGAGGGCGGTTTTGATGCGAGTTATGAGGTCGAATGCGTCTCCGGGGAGAGAACGATTGATGTCGGCGTCGCGTTCTGAGGTTTTACCGGAAGTAGAAGCGACGAGGATCGAGGCGTCGCAGCCGTCGACCATGCAGTCATGGAAAAATAGACGGAGTGTTCCTGCGGCTGTGGTGGGAGCAGCGATTTGCTTGTCGGTGACGACTTGGACGAGGGTTTGGTCGAAGTCAGGGCATGTTTTGCTGTAGTAATCAGACGAGAGATTGGCTTGAAGGAGATATGGAAACGTAAGAAGAATAAACAGACAACTTAAACCAAAAGATTTCATCGATGAAGAGGGAAACAAATATATATTTTTTATTTCTCTTGAGTTTAAATTCTCTTATTGGTTGATTTTTCTCTCCTTACTTTTGTTTGCTCTTGTTGTGGGCGTGTGTGGTTGTTTTTTAGCTGTTTATGTGTGTTGATGTTAATTTTGGAACGAAGTTTATTTGTTTAGAAAATCAAAGGAAGCGAGAAATTCAAGGAGAATCAGAAAAGAAAAATTACCAAATTGTAAAACCTTAACTTTAGTCTCCTGTTAAAGAAATCAAGGAGAATGTGGCTTCAAAGTTCAAACCATGTTATTGCATAGCAAGGAAAAAAAAATTTCTCTGATGATACTTTTTAGCAAACCATGTTATTTCACACTTATTTGAAAAATTTATTGCACGTTTTTATAATCATAAATAAAAAGATTTCATACAGTTATATTACTTTAGTTTTTGCATTTTGAGTTTCTCGCAAACAAATGTTGCATCCCTATTTTGTTCTTAAAACTAGTGGTAGGTAAAATTATTTGCTATTTATTATTAGTTTATTGGTACATATTTGGCTCGTAAAATCAAATACTTACTTTGATCAAATTGAGTATTAAGTTATTTATTTCAATTAAATTTTAATAAAAAACAAGTATTCTCTCCGTTTTATTTTAGTTGTCGTTTTAGATTTTTGCACACATATTAAAAAAACATTTAATTTTACATATTTTTAAAATAGAAACACCATTACATATACACCTAACCACATTTCAACCAATAGAAAAATAGAATGATATATAAAATTATTAAATTTTACATTAAAATTATAAAACGACACTTATTTTGAAACAAAAAATTTACCTTACAACGACAAGTAATTTGAAACGGAGGTAGTATTAAATATTGACATTGTTGATTTGTTACACATAGCTAGCTTGTTACACGTTTTTGCTTTTGAACAAACAATTTCAAACTATGGTAGAATAACTAGTTTACACATTAAATGAATTAAACAAAAACTATTTTAGAGTTTTTTAAATACCATGGATGTGGATGAAATTTTTTTCTTAATCCCTCTTAATATTATTTTATATCGAACATATGAGAAGTAAGAAAATAATTTTATAAAAGGAAGAAATTTTTTAGTTTGAAATTATAACTAGTAATTTTTTCTCAAATTCGCATGCAAAGATTTAAATAGTTAAAATAAATGTTAATTAGTAAATAATTTACATATAAGTCTCAAATAATTTTAAGTAGTTTAGAAGTAACAAGTAGCAAGATGGGATAAGTAAAAAAGCATTATTTTTAGCAAGTACTTAGAATTACAAATACTCATTTTTAAATATAAATCTAAATTTTCATTATTCAAACAAGCCAAACCAAATCGTTAAAATATATTTATATATATATATATATATATATATACTTCTCAGTATCAAAAAATTGTATTAACAATATTTTATAAAATATTTTATTTTGTGCAGGGCATAGTAAACAAATTATTACATAAAGAGGTATATATGTCATACAATGTAAAATGTTTAACATTGTTTAAAGGAAGGAGAGAAATGTTTAAAAGTCAACATTATTGAACTGTACATTAGTTAGGTGACACCAACGCGAAACGTGAACAATGAGTTCGACCATATACAACCACTCAAAACTCCCTTCAATACATCCGACACAGTTTTATGTTTCTTCTTCCCCCCTTCTGTGTCATCGTCTCCACTTGAAAACAAACAGAACACCAGCTCTTCTTCTTCCTTGAGCTCCAATGGCCGAAACAACAACAACAACGACGACCAACTCCAAAGGCCACGTCTTGGTCTTACCTTACCCAGTTCAAGGCCACCTTAACCCAATGGTCCAATTCGCTAAACGCCTAGTCTCCAAAGGCGTCAAAGTCACAATCGCCACCACCACCTACACCGCCTCCTCCATCTCCACCCCCTCACTCTCCGTCGAACCAATCTCCGATGGACACGACTTCATCCCCATAGGCCTCCCCGGTGTCAGCATCGACGCCTACTCCGAATCCTTCAAGCTCCACGGCTCCGAAACCTTAACCCGAGTCATCCAAAAACTCAAATCCACAGATTCACCGATCGATTCTTTAGTCTACGACTCTTTCCTCCCCTGGGGACTCGAAGTCGCGAGATCTAACTCCATCTCAGCTGCTTCTTTCTTCACCAACAACCTCACCGTCTGCTCCGTGCTTCGTAAATTCGCCTCCGGTGAGTTTCCTCTCCCCGCTGATCCCATCTCCGCGCCGTATCTCGTCCCTGGCTTGCCGGCTTTGAGCTACGACGAGCTTCCTTCCTTCGTGGGACGTCATTGGCTGAGCCACGCGGAGCACGGGAGAGTTCTTTTGAATCAGTTCCGTAATCATGAAGATGCTGATTGGCTATTCGTCAACGGCTTCGAAGGGTTAGAGACACAAGTAAGAAGAAGAGTCTCTTATATCTCTTATTTAAGAACGGTTCTTATTTAAAAACTAAGAACCATATCTTAGCCGAAGCTAAGAACTCTCATTTCCTTAGTTTCAAGAGTTAGTTTTCATGTTCGTTGATGTTCTGTCTCTGTCTCTGTGGATTGTGTTTGGTTTTAGGGTTGTGAAGTTGGAGAATCAGAGGCAATGAAGGCGACGTTGATCGGACCTATGATCCCATCTGCTTATCTTGATGGTCGAATCAAAGACGATAAAGGCTATGGCTCGAGCCTGATGAAGCCACTCTCGGAGGAGTGTATGGAGTGGCTAGAGACTAAGCCGAGTCAATCAGTGGTTTTTGTTTCGTTTGGTTCCTTTGGGATACTCTTTGAGAAGCAACTCGCTGAGGTGGCAAAGGCGTTACAAGAATCGAACTTCAACTTCTTGTGGGTGATCAAAGAAGCTCATATAGCGAAGTTACCAGAAGGGTTTGTGGAAGCTACCAAAGACAGAGCGTTGCTTGTTTCTTGGTGTAACCAGCTTGAGGTTTTGGCTCATGAGTCCATAGGTTGTTTTTTGACTCATTGCGGTTGGAACTCGACGTTGGAAGGGTTGAGTTTGGGAGTTCCGATGGTTGGTGTGCCACAGTGGAGTGATCAGATGAATGATGCTAAGTTTGTGGAGGAGGTGTGGAGAGTTGGGTATAGAGCGAAAGAGGAGGCTGGGGAAGGAGTTGTGAAGAGCGATGAGGTGGTGAGGTGTTTGAGAGGAGTGATGGAAGGAGAGAGTAGTGTGGAGATTAGAGAGAGTGCAAAGAAGTGGAAAGATTTGGCTGTGAAGGCGATGAGTGAAGGAGGAAGCTCTGATCTGAGTATTAACGAGTTTGTGGAGAGTTTAGGGAAGAAATGTTGAGTGGTAATGAGATTTGTAAATCTTGTGTTTGTTGTTGTAAGAGCTATGATTGTGATTCAGTAATACGAATAAACCAATTGTAGTATGCTTGTTTAAGTACTTAGACATTGTATTTCATTAGACTTTTACAACATCCTTTTTACCAAAGGGGAAACAAATATGTTAGCGTAATAATACATAGGCCCAAGTTTACTTGCAGCCCACAAGGCCCTTTGATGGAGGAGCTTTATACATCCCACATCGGAAAGCTGAGAGGATTTGTGCTGGAGATGTTAGTATAAATAAACTTCACACTCCTCACGTTGAAACCATGCAGCCATGTGGTGAGCACAAAGCGAACTATTCTTTCGCCTTTTACTAAAGAATACCGTGTGCTCTCCATGACAAGTGGCATACGCCTATTTTTGGAGGGTTCTGCGTTTGGGTGGACCCAACATTTTCGAGTATAACTTTTTAATCTAATGTTGAAAGATGCTGATGTTGTCTGCTTAATCCAAGTTATGTTGGGAGCACTCCTGTTTGTTTTTCTTTGGGATCCCTTAGCTTTGATTAATGGTCAGCAGAAGAAAATCTCGACGTTGATTCTTTTTGTTTTGTCGACGAGCAGTTAAACAATTATGAATTTGACATCTTGGTACTGCCAACCATTTAAAGGATTTGGATACTAGAATTTGTTCAACGTAATTTAGAAGAAATAGCAACAAAGATTATATGAGGATTAGTTTCAAAAAGACTCTCTTCTGTGTTTGTGATCACTGTTCTTGGAAAGTTAACTCTAATCATATTCCCTTTTGTTTATCTACACGGACAATATATCTGTCGCAGGGTCGTGTCATTAGCATCGATCAATAAGTTCATCTCGGTCTATAAACCGCTCCAGCAGCTCTTTCTCCTTCAGAACCAAGCAATCCTCAGATTTTCCAAACCAGTTATAACGATGGTTAGCCACGTAGTCATACACCGAGTCTCTCAGAGGGGTGGGAACTATGGTGAAAGCCTTCAATGCTGAATAAGGCAGAGGCAAGTATGATACCACTCGAAGTGCAGCTGTAGAGTCAAAAAAGATACACAATCAAAAAATTCAATCCATGGCTTCCTTCTTGATCAAAAGGAGAAAAAAAACATGTGGAGAAACAAAATCCCATACTATACAGGAACAACCATTGACATAAGCAGTCCCTAAGGAAGCGCACAGAACAATATATCACCACAGGTCATAAGCAGTCACTACACAATCATATGACAAGAACATATCATCACAGGCCATAAGCAGTCACTATACAACCATCTGACATAAGCAGTCTTGCAGTAAAAACTCCAGCCGACTCATTCATTTCAGCATCAACTAAGTTTATACTTAACCAGCCCGACTAAATCCATCTACCATAGCCTGTGTTTTAAATGGCGCTCGCTTTTTGCGCCATGGCGCAAATCGCACCAAGGCGAGACGTCCATCGCCATGACCACCCAAGGGGAGAGTATGATCAATAAGGCGTGCGCCATGGAACGCTTTGGCCATAAGGCGAGAATATCCAAGGCGGCGAAAAAGCGCGCCGTAGAAAGCAAAGTAAACCGGACTAAACCAGGTATGGAAACTCTACTTTAATGACGTCTAAAATATTTAGAAACTCAGAATGTGAAAGGTTTAAACAATAAAAACCTTACCTTTCTCTTATAACGCCACTTACAATAGATCTTAACAAATTTTTCTTGCTTAAGGTTAGTCCTCTGCTCTCTACTCTTTCTAAATAGGTGTAAAAGCCTCTTCTTTTACACATCGTATGATCACTATACGTAGACGTGTGTTTCTTTCTTAAGGTATGATGGCGTGTGTTTCTTAGTTTAAATATGGAACCATGTGTTTCGCATGATCAAGATCGTAGACGTGTGTTTCTTTCTTTTCTTACAAATTTTTCTTATGTGTTTCTTATTTCTATATCATACGCAGGTAGACCGTGTATATTACTTAAACAGTAATTTAATTTGTTATGTTTTTTTTTTTATCACAGACTGATCAATGTCTGAGCCAGCACTTGCACGTTCTGGAAGTGATCCAGAAAGAAAATATGGAACCATGTTGAATAACAATTCCAACTCTTGGAAGTGTATCTACTGTTTTAATGACTAACAAGCTGAGGTTACTTAACTAGAGAGAGTTCATCTCTGCAAAGCTCAAATGCAAGCAAGAAGCGTCATTAGAAACACATTCGAGCTATGCACATATTTTCACTCAATTTCTTCTGTGAAACTTTTTTATGTGAAAACTTGTTGTGTGAAAAGAAGGTTCACATACCGGTTGATGCCTGATGGTATGAACCGAGACCTTCAATAAAGAGGAATCGCTTCTCAACATCCTCCTTAGTGACTCCACTCACCGTTAGGTACGGCTCTGCGGCCTTAGACTGAAGGCAACAGAACTTTATCTTTCTATACTTATCCGCTTTGATGATCCACTTCACACCTACATCGAGAACAATCTCTACTCTCAGCTACCAAATCGATTGAGTAAATAGCTAAAAGAACTCAAATCCTCTACAATCTCAATTACTCATTCCAATTCAAGCTAACCAATACGATTCCTACCAAATCAATAGTCAGAATCGATCGATAAACCTCTAAACATTGTACCTCCGTGACAAAGATGACAGACTCCGTCGTACACGACGACACGTGGCTGAAGGTTAGCTTGCATCGTAATCGGCATCGCAGTCGGCGATTCCGTTGGGTCCGAGTACGCGACAGCATCATCGGCGTCGATTTCCGCCGCATCAGCCGTCGTACGAGAAGCAGCTCCGTGAGTCAACCTCGGCGACGGAGAAGAGAAATAAACAGGTCGACGACGGTGGAGAGAACCCCCGACGATAGTCCTGGGTTTCAAAATCCGAAGCGCCTTCGTCAACATTCTAGAAATCCTTTGACATTTCCTTCAGGAAAAATAGTTACAGGCTTTCAATGGAAGAACTGTGCTTTGCTTGACCTCCAAGTTGGGCGGAAGGATCAAAGCAAATTAAAATGGGCTCATCATAACATATTATTGGGCCAATCTCAGCCCACTAAATTAAATAAGAAGGTACAAAAAGAATCTCAGTGTGAAACTTTGCAAAGTCAAGAAGACACATGATATTTTATTTTCTAGCTGGGGATTCTACATTGTTTTGTGTTCACTTTCTGTAAAAAAATCTCTATGGCACATCCTGGCTCTTCACCACTTTCTTAGTGGCTTCGTTTGTCTGCAAGAAAACGAAGACATGTTGTCATGTTGAATGAATACTTTTTGTTCAGATTTTGATGTGGTGCTTAAGAACAAACCAAACTCTATCTTCGTTCATGGATAATAATGAGTATAAAGTCTTCACGCCACTTCAACTTGTCCTTCTGTTTACAATGCAGCATAGATTTTGGTTAGTTCATCTGTATCATTTTGATCTGATATTTATCATATGCAGAGAAAGAGGGAGACTAGGTTGTCTAACCGGGAAGACGGACAGCTAAGTTTGCTTGTTCGTCCGCAGCAGAGTTCAGATTCTGTAATAGAAAGATGTCCATAATGCCAAGACTTTTGCATTAGAAAAACGTCACGTACTGATCTTGCTCTCAAGCAGAAGACTGTGATAACATATATTTACACAGAGAGAGAGAGACATTGCTACATAGTAACATACCCTTAGTACATGGCTGATCTCGAAAGAGACACATTCGTTGGTTAGTTGTTTTGCTTCCTCGTGCAGCTTCGAGAGTACCTCGTTGTTTACCTTCCATTTACCTTTAATCTGTTCTTCTCATAAACGGTTGAGTAAGTAAGAAAGAGATAAAGCGTTCTAGAGAGATATACAAATTATTCCATTGACCAACCTGCATACAGATAAGCTTGGAGTCACCTTTCACTTTAATTTTCTTGTAACCTCTCTCAATAGCATGCTTCAATCCTAGGATTAATCCATGATACTCTGCTGCATTGTTTGTGGCAATCCCCAACCCTTGACGCACTTTACAAATCTGTATTTTTTTTTTTTCAGACAAAGAAAATTTTAGATACAGGATTCTCTAATAACCGCGATTCAAAAGGATTCATCATACCAAGCTTCCGTCCTCAGTCTTTAGTACAGCTGCTGCACCAGAGAGACCAGGGTTTCCCTTTGATGCACCATCAAACTCAATAAAGCACGTTTCCTACAACAAGAGAGGAAAGAAAAACCGACCAGCTTGAGCCAAAAACATTCTGCATTCTGAATATTGATAAATACAAAACCGAAACTCACATCTGAAGCAACAACCGATGGTTCTAGCTGATCAAGTTTTTCCACCGATGACGTCGAAGCTGAAGGAATATCCTGAGAAACATAAATACTTAAGGAATGAGCTGAGGTTGTTTTGTCTCATAACATCATTAAACTCCAGCTATTTCTTCAAACTATAATATAAGAATCCAAAACCCTTGCCCTTACAACTTTCATATCTTTTGACATCATCTCTGAGGTATCCTCTTCTTCAGATACTTTAACTTTAGAAGAAGTTGGCTCCTAAATAATGTTTTTAAAGAAGATGCACAGTTAATATCACAAGACGAATCACGGCAGCTGAAGATAATCTACCTAGAAAAGATAACACCGTGAAGCTTATCTTACCTGGAAAAGACAAGGGGTGAGAGCGCCAAACATGCCCTCTCTCAAGTCAGAAGCTCCAAAACAGTAGAGAGGGTTCTTCATCCCAACAGAAGAAAGATAATCCTCTGCATCTTTAGGCAACGAGTATCCCTTATAAACACTAACTGGAGGATCAAACACCTGCCATTAACAATTTTTTCTCTCTTTATATTCCTATCCTAGAGAGTACATACATAACAAAAACAGATTGTAAGGTTAAGAGATATGTATTCACCGAAGATCCAACTTGAGCCTGACAATCATTCAAATCCTTATAAATCCCAATAACGTCACCCTTCCTAACAACAAAGAAGGCGTCTTTCTCTTTATCAACAGCGGTCAGCATTTTCGATTTACCGGTCTTTGATCTGGAGGAGTAGCAATGAGCTCTAGAGAGTCCGAGTGGACTCACAACACTTGCAGGGTTTAAACAGGGCTTTGTAGGCATGTAAAAGCATTGGTTCCATGGGATCTTGGAAGTGACATAGCTGGATCTCTTGAGTAGCCCCAAGGAAATGTAAGAACGGGCATGAGAGAGGCAGTTCATTACAGTTGTTGTAGTTGTCTTCACACACACACTGAGGTGAAGAAAGGACACAACTTTGGTTAAAATCAACAGTCAATGTGCACTTAAACCAACAAAGTTCGCAACTTTCGGCTTCGTGATGAGGATTAATAAGAAAACAGATTGACCCACCAGTGAATGCATCAATAAATCAAACAGAGATTGGATGAGCTAGAGAAAGACTGTGTAAAAGAAACTAACTCGATAAGTTCAAATTAACAACATCTTACCAAGCAAAAGGACGTGAGATTGACGATTAATTGCTCGTCGCCGTGGTGAAGATGAGAGCGGAGCACGGTGGTGGGTTTAAGCCGGGTTTTGGTCTGCCTCAGGTGGTCTTAGGGCGGTCGTTTCGGTTACGACACAAAACCGAAATTTTATTTTGTTTAACATTCACCGGTTAATGGTTTACGAAGAGGCTAGAGCTGAAAAGGAAGAGATCACAGAAAAATGGTTTTGTACTCAAAACAAATATTAGGTTTCGTGGTGTAGTTGGTTATCACGTCAGTCTAACACACTGAAGGTCTCCGGTTCAAACCCGGGCGAAGCCATTTTCGATTTTTTTTCCACCTCCAATGGCCCTAAGAGTTGGGACTTGGTGGAATTCCATAAAAAAAGTGAAACCCACTTCTTTTCTTCTGGCTAATTTAAAAAAAAAACCAATCCAAACTATTCCATGTTAATGAGACTTACGAAACAGTGCAAGAAATATCTTTTAATTTGGCTATCAAAAAGATTTCCCTTAAATTTTGGTGGCGCTTACAATGAAAACGAATACTCCATGAAAAAGCCAGTTTGTTACCAGTGAAAACGAGTACTTTAGATTCTGCTTTCTTATTTTTACTTGTTTTGTTTTGCTTTTGTGGTTATTGTCATTGTCAACATCAACAAAATCCAAGTATGATTGCAAAAAAAACGCAGACCATTTGATAAATACTGATAAAATTTGAAAGCAGGGTTGAAGTTAGTCTTGCCTGAGTTTCACATCCATGGAAACTCAATAAAAATCTCTAATCTGGTAAAGACAACAACATGCTAGAGAAGACAACCACACCAACTTCTCCTCGCTGGTCGATCAGGTCTGAACGCTTTCTCGGTTTAGTAGCAACATAACCCTTTTCAGCGATTTCACTGACCGACTCCTCTTCACTGGCCTCATGTCCCAACAAGTTGCAACCTTCGTCTCACCAGTTCAAGCTGTGACGAGTGGAAACATTGTATTAATATCACACACAAGGAGGGGCTTGTTTAACATAAGCCAACAATGAAGTGAAAGTGAAGCTTACCACTTTCTTGACTCGGTTGTTGGCAGCATCAGTTCCTCCAAAGACACAATCGGAAAGATAGGGGCTACGAACACGTACTTCTTTCATCACCAATATGTCTGAGTTTTCCCATTGCACAGGAAGCCTGTAATAAAAGAAAACAAATCAGAAATGAACAAAACATTCTTCTGCTATATTTACTCAGCCAACATTAGACACGTCTAATACCATGTATCTCGATTGTTTCTTAACTGTATCACAGAGAAGACTAAAAAGGAATATTTAACAGTAGAGCATACAGCATGTATAATCTAAAACCATATTATATTTGGAAAATAAACGCAAATGCTACTTTTTCAGTAATCGATTCAAACACCTTTCATCTTAATTTTTTTCTCAGCGATGCAATAAACGTGGCTGAAAGAGAACACTAGAAAGGATTTTCAATCCTATAACATGTAAGCAAATGATAATCATACAGTACACATCAAGGGAGAAAAACACAAACTATGAATGTATCTTGTTTCAAAGCAACCATCTACAGAAATACAACACTACCGTCAAGACTCTAACAGCTTAATCTGGTAATAGCACAACAGAACCTCAAGCAGATTCCCTTCAAAACAAGCACTTGTTCACAAAGAACTAGTCTTTAAACTATCTGAGTAAGATTAGCCCCGTCTCTACCAAAGCTAACAACAAACACACAGAAACCAATCCTCAAAAAGAAGCAAAAACTGGTAATCTTCCGTTCACACGAGAAGAGAGAGACAAGCACTTAACCCATAATAAAATATCAGCTTGTACACAGTAATTAGCTAATCATCCACAAACCTCTCACACAATTTGAAAAACGAAAAAAGGAAAGATCTTTACGTCTTAGACAACGCGTCGAAGATGCTCTGCGCTTCAGCGGTAACACCAACACCCATTCTCTCAGCTTCTGCTTCCGCTTGCCTGCTCAACCACGTCTCCCCAGTAAGCTCAGCATAAAAAGCAGAAGACTTTGCATTAGAAAACAATAATTCACCTGATAGCAAGTGCCTCTTTAGCTCGAAGCCCGTCGAGATTAACCCAACAGTCATCTGTAAGAAGCGGATCTTCGGTTTTGCCCAGATACGACAGCCCCGTTATGAAACTCGCATTCACCATCCGAGTGTTCTTCGAATGCCCACCTCTGGGTTTCGAACCCTCTTGTGAACAAACCCAAATCACGTCAAGGAAGGATTCACCAAATCATATTATTTAACAAATTTAGAAATTGAGTAAAAAAGGATATCAAAAACGACGAAGTTTGGGATTGGATCGTAAGCCATGACGATCCCTCGGAACTCATCTCCGGTGATCACTTTCACCGAATAAATATTCCCCACCGCGAATTTCTCCCCTTCTCCTCCGATGTCGTTGGCCACCGTTGCTCCTGCTGGATCCATGGCGGCCGCCTTCTGAATCGCGCGTTCTGATACAGCAAAACTTTATGTACATGTCGAGATATGGGCCTAAAGCCCATATACTTTACTGGGCTTTTAGCGGATTCTCAAAACGCCGCGTTCGAATTATCATCTCTACCAAATCTGTCAGTTATTTTATCCATTTCAGAGAGAGAGAGAGAGAGACGAAGCTATCTTCTCGTGTGTCAATGGCGGCCGTAAGCTTCGCACTTGCTTTCTCTTTTGATTCTCTCAAGCAAAACCAATCTAAAAAGTTCAGCCTCTCGTCTAGATACCCTTCACTATACTCGTGTAGATCTCACCGCTCAAATCTCAGATTCGCTTCCCTTCCTTCTTCGCATTCTCCTTCCATTTCAACCGCCACAGAGACCGGAGAAGAAGAAGAACAAGTAGAATCCACGAAATCCACCGGAAGCTACGATTTTCTCGAGGAGACCTTCCGCACGGGGAGGTTCTTAAGCAACGCGGAGCTAGAGAAGCTTAAATCTCTCGAAGGGTTTGCGTATTTCCAGGAGCTGGAGTCTGGATCGATGTGGGTTAGGGTTATGAGACAGGACGAGATGGATTCGACGGTGAGTCTCCTCGCTGAGTCGTTTGGAGAGTCCATGCTGTTGCCTTCTGGGTATCAGTCTGTGCTGAGATTCTTGGTGAAGCAGTATTTGATTGAGAGGAGAGAAGTGTTGCCACACGCAGTGACTTTAGTTGGATTCTTCAGGAGGAAAACTGATTCGGGTAGTGATGATGGAGAGGAGGAGGAGGCTGTTGAGATGGCTGGAACTGTTGAGGTTTGTCTTGATAAACGAGGGGCTAATGCGTCTCCTCCTTCTCCGACTCCTCCAAAGGAATCACCTTATGTGTGTAACATGACTGTGAAAGAGGATCTTAGAAGGTAACTTCTTGTTTATGTCGTTGTTTATGTCGTTGTTTATGATAAAGTTTGTGACTTTTTATGTGATGATGATTTGGTTTAGGAGAGGGATTGGGTGGCATTTGTTGAAGGCGAGTGAAGAGCTGATATCCCAGCTTAGTCCTTCAAAAGATGTATATTTGCATTGCAGGATGATCGATGAGGCTCCTTTCAATATGTACAAGAAAGCAGGTTACGAGGTTGTTAAGACGGATACGGTTTTGGTCCTTTTGATGTTACAGCGGCGTAAGCATTTGATGCGCAAGAAGCTCCCACTGTCCACTTTTAGCCCTTCAGATACGGTGGGGTCTGATAATGAGCTGACCTCTTCTGCCAATGTGTGAACACGGGTACAGTTTTTCTATCAGTACCAAGTAACTTTTAGTGTTTTGTCTAGCTTGTCTGAAACGGAAGTTCGATGTAAACAGAATAGACTTAGAACAGGTTGTGATTGGCTCCATCATGCAGGGACCTCATGTGACTTGACCAAGAGGATGAGTTGTTACCATCTTCCATCCACTGTTGATGTTCAAATTTCTTGCTGTTTATATGATCGTAGTAGAGGTATGTCACTCATGTTCTTATCAGACGTAGCTTGACCTGTTGTTTTCTTCTTCCTGTATTGGTAGTGATTGTCTTTGTTGTTTACATGTGTGAGTCTAAAGTTTAAGCATAAGGCGAAAAGAGGAAATAGAAAAGGATACACCCCTGACTGTATAATATATATAAACACTCATGTCTCTGCAAGCAAAACACTCTTGACAATAAAACACAATATACACCCGATTTACATAGTGACTTTATAGTATATACAACTATATAATGTCTCGCTTGATATAATTTTAGCAGCTGGAAGTGTAATTATTATTAATTAGGATTGTTTTCTTTTCTCTTTATCAGCAACCCCTCATTGTTGGAAAAATGATGTAATCCATATTACTGCCTTGCAAGAATCTGGTGTCTAGAGCCTTCTGAATGTAGGTATCGTCCCACCCAAGCCACCCTTCGAGTTTGTGTAGATAATTAGTTGCAGTTCCTTAACACAATCTGTGACAGAAGGCCTCTCGCTGCTCTCTATGCGGATGCACCGTGATGCCAAATCAGCAAACATGGCTATAGCTTCCATGCTGTATGAGTTCCGAGACAGCTCTGGATCGATAACCTTGCGCAATTTCTTTCTATCATTTAGTATACTTCTGACCTGAAACATAGAGAAGAACCAGCAGTTTATTCCTATGCTTAGTTTGCTCATCTGTTAAACTTTTGTGTATGTCGTCAATCTTAGAACCTAGGAGGACTACTTTACCTGTAGCACCAGATTCTGTTCGTTTGGGCCCTGAGTTAAGTCAACTGCTCTCCGTCCGGTTAGTAGTTCTAGCAGCACAACCCCAAATGCATAAATGTCGCTTTGTAGTGTAAGTTTGCCTGTCTGCCACAGCACAAATGGAAAACCGTTATGCTAAAACTGTCTTATTTTCTAATGAGTTATGATATTTAAGTGTGATTAAAGCTCTTTTTCTGGCCATTCATGTCACTATTAGCAAGTTTTTGTTTTAGCTACGTAAGGTTTAGTTTACCCTTTGGTTTCTTAACGTTATTTATAGGAAGAGAAATCATAAGTAAGAATCTTTACCGATGTGTATTCTGGGTCGAAATAGCCGAATGTTCCTAGAACTCTTGCTGTTACACAAGTGTCCTTTCCTTCTGGCATCAACTTTGCTAGTCCAAAGTCGGATATCTGCAAAGATTTCACTCATGCTTTGAATTTTAGCTGCATAAACCTTGCACTTTATTCTCTTTTATACACACCTTTGCGTTATAGTAGGTGTCTAGGAGAACGTTGGTTGATTTAAAATCTCTGTGGACAATTGGAATGCCAACAGCAGAACTTGAATGGAGATACGCGAGTCCTTTCGCTGCTCCAAGTGCTATTCTGAGCCTTATTGGCCAGCTTATCTTTGCTTCTTTTATTCCTGTGATAGAAAGACGCATATTAGTGGCCATTTTGCCTTTGATGGACTTGACTATTATATCGTTTTTGACACTTACCATTCAAATGATCTTGCAGGTTTCCGTTTTGCATATATTCATATACTAGGAACCGGTGTTTTCCATCTGCACAGTAGCCAATCAAAGATACCAGATTTGGATGGTCGAGTCTACTCAAGATATCCACCTCCACACGAAACTCTCTTTCTCCATCAGCCTTTTTGAACGGAGGTAAATCCATCTTCTTGATCGCAACAACCTTCAAATAGCAACGGATCAAAAGATAATACGTGTGTACTTTTATCTTTGACAATTTGTACTACAACATTTCTAACATTACAATGCATGTAAATCACATAAATGAAGCGATTATAGTTCATACCTCTCCTGTTTTTAGAGTGCCTTTGTAAACTCGGCCAAATCCTCCTTTACCGAGAAGATTGTCATCACTGAAGGAACTTGTAGCTTCCTCCATTTCCTTGAGGGTGTAAACACATGACCCGTATCTTCGTTTCCTTGGCTGAGAGGTCTGATCTTCGACTTGCCAGCACTCTGCTGTTCTGTAGACCCCTGAGAAGTAAGGTTAGGTTGACACAGATTGATTCAGTTTCACTTAAACCCCTCTTTTACTCAGGCAATAGTAATGTAGAAGATAACATACTTTTACGCCATCTGGCGAAGATGATGGAGAAAAGGAACGTACATGGATCCGTATCATAGGATTTGCTTCTCCTTCTCTTGTTCCAAGCCGAAACAAGAGGGAAATGCATAGCTTCTGGTTGTGTCTTTTACGCCTAGTAGGTGCAGCAAGAGACCATTCCAAAGCCCAAGCTTCTGATTTAGTTGAAACAGAGAAGATGGGAATGAGAGAGATATAGAGAAGTGTATCAAGTGTTCTTTTAAACCTTACAAGCTACTAAATTGATCTTTGAGGGGTTAGATTTGTGAAATACTCAACAGCAGTATTTCAACTACCCGAAGTTATAAAGAAAGGAAGAAAGAAAGAGACGGTAGAGCTGAAGAATACGTAATATTACATGTACGTGAAGCAAAAGTAACTAAATAGCATCTTTGAGAAAGACTTGACCTGTTTCTTTAAAAACTTGGTTTGGTTCTCTTGTCTGAATCTATCTACTTCTACCACTATACGTGTACTGTTTGTTTCTAGATAAAGAGAGAGAGATGAGAAGCTGCTTTCAAGAGTTTTTCCTTCCCCTTTTCATTTCAATTGTTTTCTTCATTACTCCTATATTAATTAATTAATTAGTGTTGTTTTCATTTGTTCGTTGAGTGATAGAGATATACATATATTTGTCTCATAGGGGAAGAAGAAGTAGACCTCTAATTTTCGTAAAAGCAATCT